>WNWK01013503.1:0-55078 GCA_009830355.1 Cherax destructor
TCCACAGGATGGATATAGAGTGCACAGTAAACTAACCTCTACCGTCCACAGGATGGATATAGAGTGCACAGTAAACTAGGAACTACCGTCCACAGAATGGATATAGAGTGCACAGTAAACTAACCTCTACCGTCCACAGGATGGATATAGAGTGCACAGTAAACTAGCCACTACCGTCCACAGGATGGATATAGAGTGCACAGTAAACTAACCTCTACCGTCCACAGGATGGATATAGAGTGCACAGTAAACTAACCTCTACCGTCCACAGGATGGATATAGAGTGCACAGTAAACTAATCACTACCATCCACAGGATGGATATAGAGTGCACAGTAAACTAGCCACTACCGTCCACAGGATGGATATAGAGTGCACAGTAAACTAGCCACTACCATCCACAGGATGGATATAGAGTGCACAGTAAACTAGCCACTACCATCCACAGGATGGATATAGAGTGCACAGTAAACTAATCACTACCGTCCACAGGATGGATATAGAGTGCACAGTAAACTAACCTCTACCGTCCACAGGATGGATATAGAGTGCACAGTAAACTAACCTCTACCGTCCACAGGATGGATATAGAGTGCACAGTAAACTAACTCTACCGTCCACAGGATGGATATAGAGTGCACAGTAAACTAATCACTACCGTCCACAGGATGGATATAGAGTGCACAGTAAACTAGCCACTACCGTCCACAGGATGGATATAGAGTGCACAGTAAACTAGCCACTATTATCCACAGGATGGATATAGAGTGCACAGTAAACTAATCACTACCATCCACAGGATGGATATAGAGTGCACAGTAAACTAACCTCTACCGTCCACAGGACGGATATTGAGTGCACAATAACCTAGCCATTTTGGCAGAAAAAAGTATATACATAATTGTCTCTGTATAACACTCACTCTGGCAGTTCATTGCAATCTTTCATTCTTATTCAACATGCATTTTTTCTCGTTTCGCACACATTAGCTTTTGTTTACGTTTTTTATAAACACACACAATGGATGCAGACAGGAAGAAGCCAACAGTCAGAGAGGGAGCAGCAAGATGGGTCTTAGAGGAATGTGCTGGCGTACAAAGTTATCTATTTGGCAGTAATGGAGAACTGGCACACACTGTGCCGTTATTAAAGAGTGGAGAGGCACTCGGCTCTTTAATAACCGTTGTTGTGAAATTACTTGATGAAGCCGTCACAGAAAATTGCATAAATCACGTGAAGAGCAAACGTGAGCCAGAGAGTAAAGTCTGGTTATCGATCTGCAAATTCCTACATGCCACGAGTAGCGGGAATTATTAAAGAAATGGATGGGTAGACTGAATCTTTTTCGATATAGTTCCCCATGAGAGACTTATCTGCAGACTGTAAAATAACAATGGAGGAATAAAAGACAATTTTATTTGAGTAGATGAGAAATGTTCTTCAGTATTTGGAAGAAAACGCTTAGTTATAATTGTTAATAATTAATAATAATAATAATAATAATAATAATAATAATAATAATAATAATAATAATAATAATAATAATAATAATAATAATAATAATAATAATAATAATAATAATTTTAAAGAAAAATGTGAATATTGGTTTGAGGTAAAAATGTTATCAGGGAGCAGTGACAACCACCGCTGCCTCAGCGAGCAGTGACAACCACCGCTGCCTCAGCGAGCAGTGACAACCACCGCTGCCTCACCGAGCAGTGACAACCACCGCTTCCTCAGGGAGCAGTGACAACCACCGCTTCCTCAGGGAGCAGTGACAACCACCGCTTCCTCAGGGAGCAGTGACAACCACCGCTTCCTCAGGGAGCAGTGACAACCACCGCTGCCTCAGCGAGCAGTGACAACCACCGCTGCCTCAGCGAGCAGTGACAACCACCGCTGCCTCAGGGAGCAGTGACAACCACCGCTGCCTCAGCGAGCAGTGACAACCACCGCTGCCTCAGGGAGCAGTGACAACCACCGCTGCCTCAGGGAGCAGTGACAACCACCGCTGGCTCAGGGAGCAGTGACAACCACCGCATCCTCAGGGAGCAGTGACAACCACCGCTGCCTCAGGGAGCAGTGACAACCACCGCTTCCTCAGCGAGCAGTGACAACCACCGCTTCCTCAGGGAGCAGTGACAACCACCGCTTCCTCAGGGAGCAGTGACAACCACCGCTTCCTCAGGGAGCAGTGACAACCACCGCTTCCTCAGGGAGCAGTGACAACCACCGCTTCCTCAGGGAGCAGTGACAACCACCGCTTCCTCAGGGAGCAGTGACAACCACCGCTTCCTCAGGGAGCAGTGACAACCACCGCTGCCTCAGGGAGCAGTGACAACCACCGCTTCCTCAGGGAGCAGTGACAACCACCGCTTCCTCAGGGAGCAGTGACATCCACCGCTTCCTCAGGGAGCAGTGACAACCACCGCTGCCTCAGCGAGCAGTGACAACCACCGCTGCCTCAGCGAGCAGTGACAACCACCGCTGCCTCAGGGAGCAGTGACAACCACCGCTTCCTCAGGGAGCAGTGACAACCACCGCTGCCTCAGCGAGCAGTGACAACCACCGCTGCCTAAGCGAGCAGTGACAACCACCGCTGCCTCAGCGAGCAGTGACAACCACCGCTGCCTCAGCGAGCAGTGACAAGCACCGCTGCCTCAGGGAGCAGTGACAACCACCGCTGCCTCAGGGAGCAATGACAACCACCCAACCACCGCTGCCTCAGCGAGCAGTGACAACCACCGCTGCCTCAGCGAGCAGTGACAACAACCGCTGCCTCAGCGAGCAGTGACAACCACCGCTGCCTCAGCGAGCAGTGACAACCACCGCTGCCTCAGCGAGCAGTGACAACCACCGCTGCCTCAGCGAGCAGTGACAACCACCGCTTCCTCAGGGAGCAGTGACAACCACCGCTTCCTCAGGGAGCAGTGACAACCACCGCTTCCTCAGGGAGCAGTGACAACCACCGCTTCCTCAGGGAGCAGTGACAACCACCGCTGCCTCAGCGAGCAGTGACAACCACCGCTGCCTCAGCGAGCAGTGACAACCACCGCTGCCTCAGGGAGCAGTGACAACCACCGCTGCCTCAGCGAGCAGTGACAACCACCGCTGCCTCAGGGAGCAGTGACAACCACCGCTGCCTCAGGGAGCAGTGACAACCACCGCTGGCTCAGGGAGCAGTGACAACCACCGCATCCTCAGGGAGCAGTGACAACCACCGCTGCCTCAGGGAGCAGTGACAACCACCGCTTCCTCAGCGAGCAGTGACAACCACCGCTTCCTCAGGGAGCAGTGACAACCACCGCTTCCTCAGGGAGCAGTGACAACCACCGCTTCCTCAGGGAGCAGTGACAACCACCGCTTCCTCAGGAGCAGTGACAACCACCGCTTCCTCAGGGAGCAGTGACAACCACCGCTTCCTCAGGGAGAAGTGACAACCACCGCTTCCTCAGGAGCAGTGACAACCACCGCTGCCTCAGGGAGCAGTGACAACCACCGCTTCCTCAGGGAGCAGTGACAACCACCGCTTCCTCAGGGAGCAGTGACATCCACCGCTTCCTCAGGGAGCAGTGACTACCACCGCTGCCTCAGCGAGCAGTGACAACCACCGCTGCCTCAGCGAGCAGTGACAAGCACCGCTGCCTCAGGGAGCAGTGACAACCACCGCTGCCTCAGGGAGCAATGACAACCACCGCTGCCTCAGCGAGCAGTGACAACCACCGCTGCCTCAGCGAGCAGTGACAACCACAGCTGCCTCAGGGAGCAGTGACAACCACCGCTGCCTCAGCGAGCAGTGACTACCACCGCTGCCTCAGCGAGCAGTGACAACCACCGCTGCCTCAGCGAGCAGTGACAACCACCGCTGCCTCAGGGAGCAGTGACAACCACCGCTGCCTCAGGGAGCAGTGACAACCACCGCTGCCTCAGGGCATGCCCAACACCGCTGCCTCAGGGAGCAGTGGCTGCCTCAGGGAGCAGTGACAACCACCGCTGCCTCAGGGAGCAGTGACAACCACCGCTGCCTCAGGGAGCAGTGACAACCACCGCTGCCTCAGCGAGCAGTGACAACCACCGCTGCCTCAGCGAGCAGTGACAACCACCGCTGCCTCAGGGAGCAGTGACAACCACCGCTGCCTCAGGGAGCAGTGGCTGCCTCAGGGAGCAGTGGCTGCCTCAGGGAGCAGTGGCTGCCTCAGGGAGCAGTGACAACCACCGCTGCCTCAGCGAGCAGTGACAACCACCGCTGCCTCAGGAAGCAGTGACAAGCACCGCTGCCTCAGGGAGCACTTCCTGCCCTCCTAATATTTTCACTTTATATGAACGACCTGCTAAGCCGGAGTTAAAAAAAAATATGTTTACGGATGATGCAGTGATTATATAAAAGATAAGAATGGTTAGAGTGTATCCGGGCAGGAAGACCTCGGTAAAGTGAGCAAGTGGCGTGATAGACGCAGGTTGAACTGTGATAAAATATTCAACCTTCAGAAATTAACAATAACATTATTTGATGGTGTTAGTGGGACCCGGGATTCATCACTCACAGTCTTTAGACAAATGAAAGAAAAAATACTCAAAGAAATCTGCTCAAAATAGTTGCTAATTCAAACTTGGACTAAGTGGCGGTGTTATTGTGGGTAACCAGGAGGAGATGATGGAAAAATTCTACTACGGGATGCAAACTGGCTACCATAGCTAGAAGACATATAATGAGGAAAGGCTGAAGGCATTAAAAGCGTCATCACTGGCTGAAAGGAAGACGAGGGAAGACATTATAGCCTCTTGTAAAATTGTAAAAGAATAAGACAAACTTGAAAAGGAAGAATAAGAGGCCGTATATGTAAACTAATAAAGATGATGTCACGAAGATTCCAGAAAGTGGTTCTCAGCCAGAGTAAATAAACCACGGAACGGGTAGGGTTTGAACCCATGGCTGGCCGAGTGGCTTACACACTGACCCGGAGTTTTACCACTCACTCGCCATGGGTTCAAACCCCTCCCGTACCATGATTTGTTTGTAGTCGTGTTATTGCGATTTCATGAGTCAACCAGAGCGTCAGAAAAATAAAATGGTTTAGAAAAAGAGTTAGCAAGAGCTGCAACAAGTGAAAGAGTGGACACCCAGAGCTAAGCTCTCTGCTCCTCCAGTTATAAATAACTTAAACTAAAAAATAAAGCTTGACGAGCGTTAGGAAAGTAAGGAAGTAACACAATAAAGGAGAAGTAACACAATAAAGTAAGGAAGTAACACAATAAAGGAGGAGCTGGCGGTTACCTTCATATATGAAGTCAAAAATACACACAAGACCCAAGAGCTTGAGATACACTACACTGAACGAACAGCAGCTGAGAGACGGAGCCCAGGAGATGGAGCTTGACCCTACAAACACAGGGTCAAGCTCCATCTCCCTGAAACCTCCCCAACCTTCCCCATCCCTGCCCCTCCTCCTACCTCACAGTAGATGGCACTGTTGCACAGTGCCTCACTGTTCTTCATGGTGGTGAGTATACTTTGTTATACAAGGTGAATATTTCCACACAGGTACGACGCGACGCTACGTCAAGTTTCCACATCCATCTGTTGATGTGGATGTCTTGTGCTCAGGCTCCCCATAATATACATTAGTGTTGTGCTCAGGCTCCCCATAATATACATTAGTGTTGTGCTCAGGCTCCCCATAATATACATTAGTGTTGTGGTCAGGCTCCCCATAATATACATTAGTGTTGTGCTCAGGCTCCCCATAATATACATTAGTGTTGTGGTCAGGCTCCCCATAATTCAGTGTTCCAAGGGTAATCTGGCGTCACCATTCATCACTGTATTAGACGAGCCTCGTCTCCTGTCACCAATATCAACTCGTCAAGTAATTGATGTAGCATTTTCCTCTACTATTATGCACTTTCTCTTTACACAGCTTCACTCAAAAAAGAAAAAAAATAATCGCAAACAGATGGAAACTCAGTAGATGAAGACGCGAAAGATGTTGATCAACTGCAGTTACTTGCCATTCTGCAATTATTTTACATGTATTTTACCACACACACGCACACACTCTCTCTCTCTCACAGGAGCTGTGAATCGACCCCTGCAACCACAACTAGGTGAGTACACACATACACACACACATACACACACACACACACGCACGCACACGCACACACACGCACACGCAGCTGGAGAGAGAAGACAGAGGAGAAGCAAGAGATTACATAGTACGAACGCTTCAGTCTGGAGGTCCCAAGGTGGTAATTGCAGTGATATATAACCCACCACAGAATAGCAGGAGGCCAAGAGAAGAGTATGATGAGAGTAATAGAGCGATGGTTGACACACTGACTGAAGTGGCCAGAAGGACTCATGCGAGCAGGGCGAGGCTACTAATCATGGGTGACTTCAACCACAAGGAAATCGATTGGGAGAACTTGAAGCCACATGGGGGCCAAGAAACATGGAGGGCTAAAATGATGGAGGTGGTACTGGAAAACTTCATGTACCAACACGTAAGGGACACTACCAGAGAGAGAGGAGAGGATGAACCGGCGAGACTGGACCTAATATTCACCTTGAGTAGTGCAGATATTGAGGACATCACGTATGAAAGACCCCTCGGGGCCAGTGATCATGTGGTTTTAAGCTTCAAATACACAGTAGAGTTACAAATGGAGGGGAAAGCAGGAAGGGCTGGACGAATGAAGCCAAACTACAAGAAAGGGGACTATGTGGGCATGAAGAACTTGCTGAACGAGGTTCAGTGGGACAGAACTGGCAGGGAAGTCAGTAAACGAGATGATGGAGTGTGTGACAACAATATGCAAGGAAGCTGAGGAGAAGTTTGTACCCAAGGGTAACAAGAAAAATGAAAAAGCCAGGATGAGCCCATGGTTCACCCAAACGTGCAGAGAGGCCAAAACCAAGTGTGCTAGGGAATGGAAGAAGTATAGAAGGCAAAGGACCCAGGAGAATGGCCCAACGACAATATGAAAATGACATAGCAGCGAAAGAGAAATCTGACCCAAAGCTGTTGTACAGCCACATCAGGAGGAAAACAACAGTCAAGGTCCAGGTGATCAGGCTAAGGAAGGAAGGAGGAGAGATCACAAGAAACGACCACTAAGTATGTGAGGAACTCAACATGAGATTCAAAGAAGTGTTCACAGAGGAGACAGAAGGGACTCCAGAAAGACGGCGAGGTGGTACACCACCAAGTGTTGGACACAATACATGCAACCGAGGAAGAAGTGAAGAGGCTACTGAGTGAGCTAGATACCTCAAAGGTGATGGGGCCGAACAATATCTCTCTATGGGTCCTGAGAGAGGGAGCAGAGGCGCTATGTGTACCCCTAACAACAATATTCAACACATCAATCGAAACAGGGAGATTACCTGAGGTATGGAAGACAGCAAATGTAGTCCCAATTTTTAAAAAAGGAGACAGACATGAAGCACTAAACTACAGACCAGTGTCACTGACATGTATAGTATACAAAGTCATGGAGAAGATTATCAGGCGAAGAGTGGTGGAGCACCTAGAAAGGAATGAGCTTATTAATGACAGCTAGCATTTTTTCAGGGATGGGAAATCCTGCATCACAAACCTACTGGAGTTCTATGACAGGGTGACGACAGTAAGACAAGAGAGAGAGGGGTGGGTAGATTACATTTACTTGGACTGTAAAAGGCGTTTAACACAGTTCCACACAAGAGATTAGTGCAAAAGCTGGAGGACCAGCAAGGATAACAGGAAAGGCACTACAAAGGAACAGGGAATACCTGTCAGGAAGACAACAGCGAGTCATGGTACGTGGCGAGGTGTCAGAGTGGGCGCCTGTAACGAGCGGGGTGCAACATGGATCAGTCATAGGACCGGTGCTGTTTCTGGTATTTGTGAACGACATGACGGAAGGAATAGACTCCGAAGTGTCCCTGGTTTCAGATGATGTGAAGTTGATGAGAAGAATTCAATCGGACGAGGACCAGGCAGAACTACAGAGGGATCTGGACAGGCTGCAGGCCTGGTCCAGCAACTGGCTCCTGGAAGTCAACCCCACTTTGTTCAAAGTCATGAAGATTAGAGAAGGGCAAAGAAGACCACAGACGGAGTAAAGTTTAGGGGGCCAGAGCCTACAAACCTCACTCAAGGAAAAGGATTTTGGGGTGAGTATAACACAGGGCACATCTCCTGAGGTGCACATCAACCAAATAACTTCTGCAGCATACGGAGGCCTGGCAAACCTAAGAACAGCATTCCGACATCTTAATAAGGAGTCATTCAGGACCCTGTACACTGTGTACGTTAGGCCCATACTGGAGTATGCAGCGCCAGTTTGGAACCCTCACCTAGCCAAGCATGTTGCAAAGGTTTGCAACAAGACTAGTTCCAGAGCTAAGGGGTATGTCCTACGAGGAGAGGTTACGAGAAATCGACCTGACGACACTGGAAGACAGGAGAGATAGAGGGGATATGATAACGACATATAAAATACTGAGAGGAATCGACAAGGTGGACATAGACAGAATGTTCCAGAGGTGGGACACAGCAACAAGGAGTCACAGTTGGAAGTTGAAGACTCAGATGAACCACAGGGATGATAGGAAGTATTTCTTCAGTCACAGAGTTGTCAGGAAGTGGAATAGTCTGAAAAGTGATATAGTGGAGGCAGAATCCATACATAGCTTTAAGGAGAGGTATGATAAAGCTCATGGAGCGGGTAGAGTGACCGAGTAGCGGCCAGTGAAGAGGCGGGGCCAAGAGCTATGAATCGACCCCTGCAACCACAACTAGGTGAGTACAACAAGGTGAGTACACACACACACACACACACACACACACACACAACACACACACACAGGCAGGACTTCAAAGAGACCTGGACAGGCTGGACACCTGGTCCAGCAACTGCCTTCTCGAATTTAACCCCGCCAAATGCAAAGTCATGAAGATCGGGGAAGGGCAAAGAAGACAGCAGACAGAGTATAGGCTAGGTGGCCAAAGACTGCAAACCTCACTCAAGGAGAAAGATCTTGGGGAGAGTTTAACACCGACCACATCTCCGAATGCACACATCAACCAGATAACTGCTGCAGCATATGGGCTCCTGGCAAACCTGAGAATAGCGTTCCGATACATTAGTAAGGAATCGTTCAAGACGATGTACACCATATACGTCAGGCCCATACTGAAGTATGCAGCACCAGTTTGGAACCCACACCTGGTCAAGCACGTCAAGAAATTAGAGAAAGTGCAAAGGTTTGCGACAAGGTTAGTTCCAGAGCTAAGGGGAATGTCCTACGAAGAAAGGCTAAGGGAAATCGGCCTGACGACATTGGAGGACAGGAGGGTTAGGGGAGACATGACAACGACATACAAAATACTGCGTGGAATAGACAAGGTGGATAGAGACAGGATGTTCCAGAGAGGGGACACAGAAACAAGGGATCACAATTGGAAGTTGAAGACTCAGATGAGTCAAAGGATGTTAGGAAGTATTTCTTCAGTCATAGAGTTGTTAGGAAGTGGAATAGTCTGGCAAGTGATGTAGTGGAGGCAGGAACCATACATAGCTTTAAGACGAGGTATGATAAAGCTTATGGAGCAGGGAGAGAGAGGACCCATTAGCGATCAGTGAAGAGGCGGGGTCAGGAGCTAAGTCTCGACCCCTGCAACCGCAATTAGGTGAGTACACACACACACACACACTCACACACACACACTCACACACACACTCTCACACACACACACACACACACACACACACACACACACACACACACAATATATATATATATATATATATATATATATATATATATATATATATATGTGTGTGTATATATATATATAGTGTGTGTGTGTGTTGTGTGTGTTGTGTGTGTGTGTGTTACGAATAGGTAAAACTTTAGATTTTGGCTTAAACAGTAACGCTCTTCTTGCCGAATAAGGCAAGCGAAAATTTGTGTATGCAATAATTTTGCAAAAATCATTCTGAACCTAACGAAAAAAAGTATATTTCATTGTGTTTGTTTATTATTAAATTATTGTAAACTCATCTAAAATATATTTAGTTGGATTAGGCTAAATTAAATTGCGCTTGTTATAATAAGGTTAAGTAAGTTTTCTAAGGTTATTTTGATACAAAATTATTAATTTTTACATTTACATAAATGACTAAAAATATATTTAAACAAAGACGTTTGTGGTTACAGGAAAGTGGGTGCGAGAGAGAAAAAAAGTGATTGGTGGAATGAGGAGGTAAAAAGAGTAGTAAGAGAGAAAGATTTTGCACATGAGAGGCTTTTACAAAGTAGAAGTGATACAAGGAGAGAGGAGTATATGGGGAGAAAAAGAGAAGTTAAGAGAGTGGTGAAGCAATGTAAAAAGAGAGCAAATGAGAGAGTAGGTGAGATGTTATCAAGAAATCTTGCTGAGAACAAGAAAAAGATTTTGAGTGAGATTAATACGTTGAGAAAGCTTAGGAAATTAATGGATTTGACAGTTAAAAATAGGAAAGGAGAGTTAGAGGTATCGGAAAGATGGAGGAAATATTTTGAGGAACTGTTAAATGTTGATGAAGATAAGGAAGCTGTGATTTTGTGTATTGGGAAGGGAGGTATAACACATTGTAGGAGTATAGAAGAGCCAGTTGTGAGTGTGGGGGAAGTGAGACAGCTGGGATTGATGGGATAAAGACAGAAATGTTAATAGCAGGTGGGGATATAGGTTTGGAGTGGTTAGTGTTTTCATTTAATAAATGTATGGAAGAAGGTAAAGTATTAGGGATTGACAGAGAGCGTGCATAGTTTCTTTGTATAAAGGTAAAGGGGACAAAAAAGAGTGTAAAAATTAGTCCGTTGAGTATACCTGGTAAAATGTATGGTAGAGTTATTATTGAAAGAATTAAGAGTAAGATGGGCAGCAGGATCACAGATAAACAAGGAGGCTTAAGGAAAGGTAGGTGGTGTGTAGACCAAGTGTTTACAGTGAAACATTTAGGTGAACAGTATTTACATAAGGGTAAAGATATTTTTGTCGAATTTATAAATTTGGAAAAGGCTTATGATAGGGTGGATATGTGGGCAATGTTACAAATGTATGGAATAGGAGGTAGGTTACTGAAAGCAGTGAAGAGTTTTTACGAGGATAGTGAGGCTCAGGCTAGAGTATGTAGGAGAGAGGGAGATTATTTCCCAGTAAAAGTAGGCCTTAGACAGTGATGTGTGATATCACCATGGTTGTTCAATATATTTATAGATGGGGTTGTAAGAGAAGTAAATGCTCGGGTGTTGGCAAGAGGCGTGGGTTTAAAAAATAAAGAATCTAACACAAAGTGAGAGTTGTTACAATTGCTTTTTGCTGACGACACTGTGCTTTTGGGAAATTCTGAAGAGAAGTTGCAGGGGTTGGTAGACGAGTTTGGTAGGGTATGAATAAGAAGGAAATTAAAAGAGAACATAGGAAAGAGTAAGGTGATGAGGATAACAAAAAAAATAAGTAATGAAAGAGACCAAAACTGAGCTGCGTAATCTAGGTGAGGCCTTACTAATGATGTATAAAGCTGTAATATAACCTCTGGACTTCTGTTGCTAACACTTCTTGATATAAATCCCAGTAATCTATTTGCCTTATTACGTACGCTTAGGCATTGCTGTCTTGGTTTAAGGTTGCTGCTTACCATCACCCCCAAGTCCTTCTCGCAATCTGTATGGCTAAGTTCTACGTTATTTAACTTATAAGTGCTTGGGTTATGGACACTCCCGAGCTTTAGAACTTTGCATTTATCTACATTGAACTGCATCTGCCATTTTTCTGACCAGGAATTGAGTTTGTCTAAATCCTCCTGTAGTTCACTGACATCTACGTCTGAATCGATTATCCTACCTATCTTCGTGTCATCAGCGAATTTGCTCATATCACTAGAAATTCCCTCGTCAAGGTCATTTATATATATTATAAACAACAACGGGCCCAAAACCGATCCCTGAGGAACGCCACTTGTTACAGATCCCCACTCCGATTTAACCCCATTTATGCACACCCTCTGCTTCCTATTGGTGAGCCATGACTCGATCCATGACAACACTTTTCCCCAATGCCATGAGCAGCCACTTTCTTTAACAGTCTCTGATGTGGTACTCTATCAAAAGCCTTACTAAAATCCAAATAAACAATATCGAATTCTTTATCATTATCAACTGCCTCAAAAGCCTTACTGAAAAAAGTTAATAAATTAGTTAGGCAGGAACGGCCCCTGGTGAATCCATGCTGAGTATCATTAATCAAATTATGCCTATCGAGATGGCTTCTTATGTTATCAGCTATAATCGACTCTAGTAATTTGCCTACAATTGATGTTAGACTTATTGGGCGGTAATTTGATGGTAACGACTTGTCCCCTGCTTTAAAAATAGGAATTACATTAGCCATCTTCCACGTATCCGACACTACACCTGTTTGAAGAGATAGGTTAAAAATGTTAGTTAAGGGTTCACAGAGTTCTATGGAAAAATAAACACATAAGCAGTATAATGTGATCCTTTATTGACAACGTTTCGCCCACGCAGTGGCTTTATCGAGTCACAGACAGATCTACCTGGAAAATGAGCAACATGGAGATATATAAGGGTACAGTCAGGTGGAGAATGCTGGGTCAGGTGGAGAAGCTGCATGTGAGTCTTAAAAGTAGTGTGATAGTTAAAAACATAGTTAAAAACATAAGACTCACATGCAGCTTTCTCCACCTGACCCAGCATTCTCCACCTGACTGTACACTATATATATCTCCATGTTGCTCATTTTCCAGGTAGATCTGTCTGTGACTCGATAAAGCCCACTGCGTGGGCGAAACGTTGTCAATAAAGGATCACATTATACTGCTTATTTGTTTATTTTTCCATTGTGTCGGTATTTTATACCATTTATTTCCACAGAGTTCTATTTTGCATTCCTTAAGAACCCTTGAAAAAAGCTCATCAGGGCCTGGCGATTTATTTTGCTTCAAACGGTCTATCTGTTTGATAACCTTTTCGCTAGTGACTGTGATACTACATAATTTATCTTCTTCAGGCCCACTAAAATACCTAATTCTTGGGATATCCTCAAGACCTTATTTATATCCCCTTTGTTAATACCCATTTTCCACTTGTATACCACGATCATGTCTCCCCTCATTCTTCGTCTTACAAGTGAATGTAATTTAAGGGTCTTCAATCTTTCTTCATACGGAAGATTTCTAATGCTATGTATTAATTTAGTCATTCTACGCTGAATGTTTTCTAAGAAATTTATGTCCATTCTGTAATATGGTTACCTGACTTAACTCAGTGAAGACGTGTTTTGTGTGCTCTCTGTGTATCTGAACAAGATGTCCTCTCTTGAGCTACTCTACCAGCAGCTAAAGGAAGAACTGAGGGTAGCTAAGCTTGAGATACAGCGACTGGCTGAGGAAAACAAGAGGATTCGTAGTAATCCTCCTGTTGAGAATCCTCAAGTCAAGAAAGGAACCTGGACAGTGGCTGGAATGCATGGGACAAAGTTAAGGATCATGAGGATGGATGGAGAGGTAGAATCAACGAAAATCCAGGAAACTGTTGTGGAAACATTGAACCGATTCTCCATGCTACCAAATGAATGTGAGTCGACTTCTGGGAGCGTCACGACGAACAACACCAAGGAAGGTAAAAACGTTGTTGTTGGGGACAGCCAGGTTAGGTACATGGATAGGGCCTTCTGTTTGAAGGATAGGAGTAGGAGACAGAGGGTTTGCTTTCCTGGGGCTGGGATGGAGGATATTGTTAGCCGTCTGGACGACATCATGAGAGGTAATGGGAGCAATCCTATTATCTGTCTCAGTGCTTTAGGCAACGATGTTGGCAGACATAGGAGTGAGGACCTGACTAGCAGGTTTAGGTCAGCAATAGACATAATTTGGAAGAAGGGTGGGAACCCTGTCATATGTGGTATTTTGCCAAGGAGAGGAGTTGGAAATGAATGGCTGTCCAGGGCAATTGGTGTCAATTGCTGGCTGGAAAAATACTGTAAGGAAAATGCAGTAACATTCATTGACAACTGGGACCTCTTCTATGGCAGAAATGACATGTATGCCAGAGATGGGGTTCACTTATCCAGGTCTGGGGTGGGGGCACTGGCAACTGCAGTGGAGGGAGCTGTTAAGGCTTTAAACTAGAAATAGTTAGTGGTATGGGTTTTGGGGGGAAAACAGTGAAGTCCCAGTGTAGTAATATTATAAGTTCTAGGAGAACTAGTAATAGGCAGAATAAGGTGGATACTGGAAAGCCAGTGGCACTAGATGACAAGGACAGTAATAGGTAAAGTGGAAAAACAGAAATGAGCAGGGAGGGTAAAGAGAAAGGAGGGTCTTTAAATGTATATTACACCAATTGTCATAGTGCTAGGAATAAGATGGACGAGTTGAGATTAGTTGCAAGTACGGGTAATATTGATGTTTTTGCAATAACTGAGACGTGGTTTAATATGAAAAATCGGGACATGCCTGCTGAATGTCACATCCAGGGTTTTAAATTGTTCCAAGTAGACAGAAGTATCGGGAAGGGGGGTGGGGTGGCACTCTATGTCCGTGATCATTTAAATTGTTGCATAAAAACGGGCATAAAGTCTTAAATAATACATACAGAGTCTGTCTGGATAGAATTTTCATAGGGTGTGAAAAATTGATTTTAGGCGTGATATATCGTCCTCCAAACTTAGATAGGGAACAAGGGAGACTACTTTGGGAGGAAATTGTTAAGGCCACAAGGCACGAAAACATAGTAATTCTAGGGGACTTTAACTTTAGTCAGATTGATTGGAATTTCTTGACAGGGAATTTAGAATCTAACGACTTTTTAGAAGTAGTTCAGGATTGTTTTTTGAAGCAGTTTGTGACAGAACCTACAAGGGGAAATAACCTACTTGACTTGGTTCTGGCAAACAAGGAATCCCTTGTTAATAATTTAGAAATTACAGAGGAACTCTGCACAAGCGACCACAAGTCAATTACCTTTAGCATTGAATGGATGTATGATAGTAGGGATAATTCAGTAACAGTCCCAGACTTTCGCTTAGCAGATTATAATGGGCTTAGAGAACACTTATCATCTGTGGACTGGGGTAACGAAGAGAGCTATCAATATGACAGCTTTCTTAACACTATACAGGCTGCCCAAAGAACATTTATCCCGTATAAAGAAATTAGATCAAGTAGAAATGACGAAAAATGGATGAATAATAGGCTCAAATATCTTTTAGGACCGAAGAAAGGAATTTATAGGCGCATAAATAGATGTGAGGGTCATCTTATAATTCAGTATACTGACATTAAGAGGGACATTAAAAAGGGTATAAGAAAAGCTAAACGGGACTATGAAATTAAAGTTGCTAGGGATTCAAAAACTAAACCAAAAAGGTTTTTCCAGATTTATAGAACAAAAGTTAGGGATAAGATAGGTCCCCTTAAAAATAACTCTGGGCATCTTACTGACAAGGAGAATGATATGTGCTCTATTTTTAATAATTATTTTATCTCGGTTTTCACACAAGAAGACATTAATAATGTCCCAGTAATTAATTGTTATAGTGTCCCTGAAGAAGATAAATTATGTAATATCACAGTCACTAGTGAAATGGTTATGAAACAAGTAGACTGACTGAAACAAAATAAATCGCCGGGTCGGTCCTGATGAGCTTCTTACAAGGGTTCTTAAGGAATGCAAAATGGAACTCTGTGAACCAATATCTAACATTTTTAATTTATCTCTTCAAACAGGTGTAGTGTCTGATATGTGGAAGATGGCTAATGTAATTCCTATTTTTAAAGCAGGGGGCAAGTCACTACTGTCAAATTACCGCCCAATAAGCCTGACCTCAATTGTAGGCAAATTACTAGAGTCAATTATAGCTGATATTATTAGAAGCCATCTAGATAACCATAATTTGATTAATGATACTCAGCAATGATTCACGAGGGGCCGTTCCTGCCTATCTAATTTATTAACCTTCTTTAGTAAAGCTTTTGAGGCTGTTGATCACGATAAAGAATTCGATATTGTTTATTTAGATTTTAGTAAGGCTTTTGATAGAGTACCGCACCAGAGACTGTTAAAGAAAGTGGCAGCTCATGGCATTGGAGGAAAAGTGCTGTCATGGATCGAGTCATGGCTCACCAATAGGAAGCAGAGAGTTTGCGTAAATGGGGTTAAATCCGAGTGGGGATCTGTAACAAGTGGCGTTCCACGAAGTTAGGTAGGATAATTGATTCTAACATAGATGTCAGGGAACTTCAAGTGGATTTAGACAAACTCAATTCCTGGTCAGAAAAGTGGCAAATGTAGTTCAATGTAGATAAATGCAAGGTTCTGAAGCTCGGGAGTGTCCATAACCCAAGCACTTATAAGTTAAATAACGTAGAACTTAGCCATACAGATTGCGAGAAGGACTTGGGGGTTATGGTAAGCAGCAACCTTAAACCAAGACAGCAATGCCTAAGCATACGTAATAAGGCAAACAGATTACTGGGATTTATATCAAGAAGTGTAAGCAACAGAAGTCCAGAGGTTATATTACAGCTTTATACATCATTAGTAAGGCCTCACCTAGATTACGCAGCTCAGTTCTGGTCTCCATATTACAGAATGGATATTAATTCGTTAGAAAACATTCAGCGTAGAATGACTAAATTAATACATAGCATTAGAAATCTTCTGTATGAAGAAAGATTGAAGACCCTAAAATTACATTCACTTGTAAGACGAAGAATGAGGGAGACATGATCGAGGTATACAAGTGGAAAATGGGTATTAACAAAGGGGATATAAATAAGGTCTTGAGGATATCTCTCCAAGAGAGAACCCGCAATAATGGATTCAAATTAGATAAGTTTAGATTTAGAAAGAATATAGGAAAGTATTGGTTTGGAAATAGGGTAGTTGATGAGTGGAACAGTCTGCCTAGTAGGGTTATTGAAGCAAGGACCTTGGGTAGTTTCAAATTTAGGTTGGATAAATTCATGAGTGAGAGGAGTTGGAATTGAGGGGAAATTGCACATGAGTAAATAGAATTATCAAAGCTTATTTCTTGGGTAGCATTGAAGATTGGGTTGAATAAATATTGTTAGTGGGATGGAATGTGAAGGACTTGCCTAGTATGGGCCAACAGGCCTACTGCAGTGTTCCTCCTTTCTTATGTTCTTATGTTCCTACGAGACCAGAACTGAGCTGCGTAATCTAGGTGAGGCCTTACTAACGATGTATAAAGCTGTAATATAACCTCTGGACTTCTGTTGCTTACACTTCTTGATATAAATCCCAGTAATCTGTTTGCCTTATTACGTACGCTTAGGCATTGCTGGTTTAAGGTTGCTGCTTACCATAACCCCCAAGTCCTTTTCGCAATCTGTATGGCTAAGTTCTACGTTATTTAACTTATAAGTGCTAGGGTTATGGACACTCCCGAGCTTCAGAACCTTGCATTTATCTACATTGAACTGCATCTGCCACTTTTCTGACCAGGAACTGAGTCTGTCTAAATCCTCCTGAAGTTCCGTGACATCTACGTTTGAATCAATTATCCTACCTACCATCGCTCTTATGTGGGTGTGTAGCCTGGGTGGTGAATGTTGCAACTAGGAGAAGGCTGAAGGCAGTGGAGTTGTTGTGTCTGTGGGCAATGTGCAGTGTGAATATAATGCAGAGAATCCGTAGTTTGGAAATTAGGAAGAGGTGCGGGGTTAATAAAAGTATTATTCATAGGGCTGAGGTGGGTCTGTTGAGGTTTCGCACATTTAGAGAGAAAGTAACGAAATATAATGACTTGGAGAGCATATAAATTTGTAGTGAAAGGAAGACAGGGTAGGTGTCGGCCTAGGGAAGGTTGGAGAGAGGGGGTAAAGGAGGTTTTGTGTGTAAGGGGTTGAGACTTCCAGCAAGCATGCGTGGGCATATTAGTTAGGAGCAAATGGAAACAAAGGGGTTTTATGGCGTGACGTACTGTTGGAGTGTGAGCAAGATATCACGAAAGGATTTAGGGAAACTGACAGACCGGACTGGAGTCCCGGAGGTGGGAAGAACAGCTCCTGCAATCTGAAGGAGGGATGTTGATAAGTAGTGTAGGCATAGCTCTGGCAAGACAGTGATGGAGTGAATGATGGTGATGAAAGTGTTCTTCTCTTTTGGGTCGTCCTGCCTTGGTGGAATTGCGCTTGCACTTTCACTATTTTTTCACAGTGGTTGTTCTGCATATTGTGATATCACCTGTTTACTGTGATCTTATTGCATCAATGGATACCACACGACTCTTCAGTATATTTTCGACAATCTTTCCTAATCTTAATTCTTTTGTTTCCCACTTCTCCTCTGCACTGATCAAGTCACATAAGCTTAATGAACAAGTTGTGCCCAAATGTATTTTGCCAAATAGACTTCTTGACTTGAGAGATCACCCTTTTGATGATTTTATGAGAATTATTCTTCAGAAATATTGAAATTACTAAAATAGAAGAGAAGGAGCCACTCAGATTATTGAGAAGCAAAAAATACTCCTTTAATCAGTCATTCCATCAGAATGGAAACATACTATGTTAATAAATAGTATGTTAAAATATAGTATGTTAAACCATACTATGTTAAAACATAGTATGTTAAACCATACTATGTTAAAACATACTATGTTAAAACATACTATGTTAAAACATAGTATGTTAAAACATACTATGTTAAAACATAATATGTTAAAACATAATATGTTAAAACATAGTATGTTAAAACATACTATGTTTCCATTCTTATCATTGCTATAATAAACTCAGAAGAATTTGTAATGAACTCAGATATAAACTAAAGAGAAAATTAGACAATTTAATTGTAAACATTGACTGGACAAAACTTGCTAATAACAGTTTTGTAATTACCTTATCATATGAAATATTAGATAAAAATACAACCGCTGCTCCAGGTATCGGTCTAATTTTTGCAGCTTCTAATGTAACTAAGAGGAGGGTTTGTAGTTCTGTCACAAAAGAAAATATTCTCAACTGCCCTCAAAGATCTTTTAAGTCTTATCAAAAATTTATTAGTAATAAAAATTTACATATTACTACAGCAGATAAAATAAATGCAATTATAATTTTGAAAGAAACTGATTACCAAGGTAAAAATGAATAATCTTTTAAATAATACAGATAGTTATTCCAAAGTTAAAAAGAATCCTTAGATTCTGTTAACAATAATTTTAATAAAACAATAAAACGACTACTGAAAGGCAAAGATGAACTAATTAAAAAAATCATGATCAACAATCCATCTTTACCGTATATGTATGGATGAATAAAGCCACAAGACACGTCCTTGACCACCTCACCACCATCAACATATAAGTTGACCGTGAAGTGTAATCTCATCCTTATATGCCTTCTGCTAATCATTTATTTTATTGTTCCTTGATAATGTGAGAAGTCATGAAAGCGCTTGGAAGTTCACTATATATATTCAATATATATATATTCTTTTTTATTTGTGTATTTTGGACTGTCTACTGTTGGTATCATGCATATATATATATATATATATATATATATATATATATATATATATATATATATATATATATATATATATATATATATATATATATATATATATATATATATATATTTATATATATATATATATATATATATATATATATATATATATATATATATATATATATATATATATATATATATATGTATAACAACACTGCGACTAGCCGAGGATTCGAACCCACGTAGATTTGGCCCTGCCTCGTGGTGAGCGAAAATCACATGACGCCTTAACCCACTGAACCACACAATCCTACAAGAACCAACCACCCAGCCAAGCTAGTTTGTGTTACTCTTGGTCCGAGAACATACTCTTGTGTGGGTGCCTTTAAGCTAATTTCATTCTTATCCCCGTTTGGTGCACTAGTCTCAACCAGCAGTATATATTGATTCAATACACAAAGAACCCGCATATAGAAGAGAGGAGCCTACGACGAAATCAACACGACAATCACTTCCTTTACATACTACCCATTATAGCACACAATGGACGAAGTTTTTTCACTCTACTACCAACATTTTCAGAATACTTTTCTGATCATAGTATCAGCAAGGCACTCCTACACCATGTTGGTCATAATATTCCGCTTCATGCTCTCAAGAGCGGTGCACCATCGTCACAGTACAGAATGCTAGCCAAGCTCACCATCTTTCTTTCCTTACAACCATAGAAGCCATTCCTGAGACAATTGAAAAACATCTCTCTCTCAATTCTTACCATTGTTCAACATAATTTCCAGCCATGTGGTGATAACATTCTGGAACAGCTTGAGCTCCAAGACCTTCCGATCCTTAAAGTAGACACGTGTGTATTGCCTGCGGAGACGCTACCCCCGCAATGTAGCTCGCTTAACTTTTCATTGCCGTGGGCCTCCATCTTTGGTTTACATTGCGGGACACCGTTTACAGGTCCGACAGGTGACCCCTACACCACAACAGTGTAAAAATTGCTGGCGGTTTGGCCATCCAGCAAAATATTGCAGGTCCATGGCTGAATGCCCAGTCTGTGAGGCCGATGATCATACCAATCCATCATGTGGCCTACCTCCCTCCTGCCTTAATTGTCATGAAGCTCATCCATCTTATTCTCGTCATTGCCAGGTTTACTTGAACGAACGTGAAATACATTGTCTCAAAGAAACAGACGGCTTTACTTATGCCATGGCAGTCTCTCATCTACGCCTCCAGGGGAGACTTCCCCATATTTCTTATTCTCGAGTTACTAAGAGGCCCCCAACCTCTGGGGTCCCAGTTCCTGTGGTCTCCCCTGCAATCACACCTCCCACAGTCACCTCTGAATCTAACTCTCTTGCAGTCCTGGACTCCGAGGCCCCTACCTCGTCACCACCTACTGTTCTCCAGTCTTCATCTCAAACGCAAGCTTCAATGTCTACAAGACCTCGCACAACAGCTCCTCCCCCTTGCCTCCCTACTTCTTCGAAGTCCAACAAATCCCCAAAGGGTAAATCTCTTTCATTTCCAGCCTCAGTACCTGGATTTTTACCTCTTACTCGTTCTGTTGCGAGTGTGGAGGTCCATCCTCCCTCTCGCACAGTACCTTCCTCTCCTGTCCCTCCCAAGCTTCTTCTCAAGTTACCTCTAACCTCTCGTCCCCTCCTCTCCCCCCTTTGGTAAATTCCGTCGTCGCCCCATCTTTACTCACCCTCCTCCTTCTATCTCCAATATTGTCCCATATACAACGTCCTTGTCCTCTGAAACAATTGAAGCTACCTCGGACATTACAGAGATAAAACCATAGATGGACACCAATCCATCTCCTGTCGCTACTCTTCACTCTTCTCCGTCTTCACAACTCATTTCTACACAGCGTTCTAATCCTTCGCTGCTTGTTCATTTTCCACTGCCGTCACATGTGGACTTTTTTAACCCTTCTAGTCCGTAGATACCTCTACCTTCCGATTTCTTGTATCCTTCTCTTCGCAAATCATAGCTTACATACAGTGGAATATCGTGGCCTCAGAGGTAACCGGGGTGAGCTTCAGGTGCTGCTCCGCTGTTATCCGTCCCATCTCGGGCTGTTTTATTATATTCATCGGATCCTTTTCTCATTGGAACCTTTAATGAAAGTGCACTTCTTATATGCACTGGTATTCCATACCATTTGCTCTTTGTTCATACTTTGCTGCATTACACTGCAGCATGCATCCACTTGAATAAGTGGTATACAATCTGTTCTTTGTATCTCTCTCCTTCTCGGGCATTGTCTATCCCAGATGTTGCATTTCTGGTTTCTTCCTTACCGCCACCCCTTCTGTTACTTGCCGATTTTAAATTTCACCATTTCCTGTGACTCCGGCGACATTCAGCTGGAGGCTTTTCTCACTTCTCTCCCGCTCCATGTTTTAAATACGGCTACTCCCACCCATTTTGATCCTCGTACTCAGTCTTTCTCTTGCATCGATCTCTAGTTTGCTCTTCCTCAACTGATCCCTTGAACCACAATTAGGTGAGTACACATACACAGCGAAGAGGCGGGGCCAGGAGCTATGACGACTCCTGCAACCACAAATTGGTAAGCGCGCACACACAAAGTCTAGTGACTTTACCTGGTCTGTCCTTCCGGACTTGCATGACAGTGATCATTTTCCAATCATCATTACTTCTCATTCATACTCACCACCTCCTCGCAGCCCACGCTGGCAATTTGACTGAGCGAATTGGGACCTTTACTCACGTCAAACTGCTTTTAGTGAGGATCTTTTTTTGTCCTCCACCGATGAGCTGTTACACCTCTTCTCGACCTCAGTTTTAACTGCAGATTCACATTTTACATCCCGAACCTCGGGCAGGCATTCTCAGAGGTGCGTACCTTGGTGGTCTCCTACCTATGCTCATGAGGTACATTTAAAACGTGATGTGCAGGGCAGGTATCAGTACAATAGGAGCACAGAGCGCCTTCTTGATTTTAAGCGGACGAGAGCAGCCGCCCGCCGTGTCATCCATGAAGCTAAATGCAATTCTTGGCGTTATTATGTTTCTACCGTCACTTCAGCTTCATCTATGAGTGCAGTCTGGAAAAAAGTACGGAAACTGAGTGGCACATACACTCCCGACCAGGCTCCCGTCTTTTGGGATGCCAGTGCCACTGACGTTGCCACCGAACTTGGTCATCATCTTGTCGGTATCTCCCAGGGGCTCCATCTCTGCCCCTTGTTTCTTTCCTCCAAATCTGCCAGAGAACTTGAGCCCTTAGACTTTTGTTCTAGCAGAAAAGTCTTACAATGTGCCTTTTACGCTTCTAGAATTAGAGTCAACACTCTCAACTTGCCGGTCATCGGCAGCTGGTCCGGACGGCATTAATATCTGTATGCTCAAGCATTTACATTCCTCAGCCCTTGCGGTTTTCTTTCATCTCTTTAATCTTATTTGGTCGCTAGGAGTTCTGTCCCAGCTGTGGAAATCTGCCATTGTACTACCATTTCGTAAACCAGGTACTTGGGGACTTGATGCCTCCCGCTATCATCTCATTGCTCTTACCAATGCGGTTTGCAAGGTGTTGGAACGTTTGGTAAATAGACGTTTGGTGTGGTATTTAGAGACACACAATAGTCTCTCCACTAGTCAATATGGCTTTCGTAAGGGCCGTTCTACTATTGACCCCTTACTCCATTTCGATATATATGTACGTAATGCCTTTGCCAATAACCACTCGGTTATCGCTATCGTTTTTGATCTTGAGAAGGCAAATGACACAACTTGGAGATATAACATCTTGACCCAAGCTCACTCCTTAGGCCTCCGAGGCAACCTACCATTTTTCCTTAAAAACTTCTTATCCGAGAGACATTTCAGTGTTCAGGTTAATTATATGCTTTCCCCGGACTTTGTCCAAGTTGAAGGTGTCCCCCAGGAATGTGTCCTGAGCACTAAACTTTTTCTCCTTGCAATAAATGATCTGGCATCTATTCTTCCATTTAATATTTGGTCAACACTCCATGTTGATGACTTTGTTATAGCTTGTGTAGGCGCTGACTGTCGCCTCATTGCAGTTTCTCTCCAGCATGCGGTCAACAGTGTGTCCAATTGGGCCACTGCTCATGGGTTTAAATTTTCTAGTACTAAAACACGCCAAATTACTTTCACTAGACGTTCTATCGTCCCTGATCATCCATTGTACCTGTATGGTTCACGTATCCGAGAACGTGATACTGTCAGGTTTCTCAGGTTTCTCGACCTTCTGTTTGACCGTCTGTTATCTTGGAAACCTCTCATTGCCTCCTTGAAGGCAACTTATTATAGCCAGCTAAACCTCCTTAAAATCCTTGCTTATCTTTCATGGGGGGCTGATTGTAGAACTCTCCCTTGACTGCATTATGGCGACCAGATATATTCAGAGGCCTCTCCTGCAACTCTTCCTAAACTTGATCCCGTCCATCATCAGGGATTACATTTATACCTAGGGTCTTTTTGCTCCTCACCCGTTGAGAGCCTATATGCAGAGGAGAATATTCCATCCCTGAACGCTCTCATGACCTCCGTAATCCTTCCATATACAGGATGGAAACGGATATTAGTAGAAGTTCCTTATTTGTTCGCCGCCTCTGTTTACTCCATCCCTTTTCTCTTCGTCTACATTTGCTCTTGTCTTCTCTTCAGTTGCCACTTTTCTGTGTTCATGTAACATCTAACTTTTCCCTTCCACCTTGGGAAGTTCCGACGGTTTGTGTCTGTTCTTCCCCATTGTCATGCGCGAAAGCCCAAATACCTACAGTTGCTTCTCGCTCTCTTTTTCTTAATCACTTCCAATCTCATTCTCATGCCATCGCAGTGTACACCGATGGTTCCAAGACTTCTGACGGTGGAAAAATAAACACATAAGCAGTATAATGTGATCCTTTATTGACAACGTTTCGCCCACGCAGTGGGCTTTATCGAGTCACAGACAGATCTACCTGGAAAATGAGTAACATGAATATATATAGGGTACAGTCAGGTGGAGAATGCTGAGTCAGGTGGAGAAAGCTGCATGTGACAATCTTAAAAGTAGTGTGATAGTTAAAAAACATTGTGTGACTTAAAGGACCTGCAGTGTTCCATTCTTGAGTTCTAGGTGGGATAGCGTTGAAGAAGTTTCTTGGCAATAGGTTCAGCTATGTTGTAGAAGCCGTTGTTCTGGTTGAAGTTGTTGGATATACAGATAAGTGATGATTCCAGGATTCTTCGGTATTGCGTGTTATCTTCTCTGGCGATGAGTCTTGCGTTTCTGTAGTTGATTAAATGGTTGTGTAAATTTCGGTGTTGAACACAGGCATTTCTTGAGTCGTCAGATCTGCCTGCGTACTGGTGTTCTGAAATGCGTGTTTGGAGGTCTCTGGATGTTTCGCCAACGTATAATATGCTGCAGCCATTACAAGGGATTGTGTATACCCCTGCCGTGGATTGAAGTTTTTCCTGTCTGTTACTGGTGGATGTGGAGGTGGATACTCGGAATGAGGTCTTAGAAAAAATGTTGGAAACGTGTTTGGAAATGGAGTTGGTGGGAAGGACTATGTATCTCTTCTCAGCAGTGTCTTCTCTGGGTGTGTTGAAGATGTATTACAAATAAAGAAGCATTTGTAATAAACGACTGTTTGGGATACTGAGTAAAATCTCGTATTTCAGATTTTTATTATATATATTATTAATATAAAAACATAATCTGAATAAAAACATATAATCTATTAATCTGTGTAAAAACCTATTTACACAAAATCACAGTACAAGATAAAAGTCACAAGTAAAATCAAGTATTCGGTGTAGTGTCAAGTCGCTGCCATCTTCTAGTGTCACGCAGGACACTACCACACCTTGTCATGATACTTCTTTGTCTTATGGCACGCCTTCTCACGGGGTCCCCTGACACCCGTTCTCTGTGTCACATGACACGCCCCCGGTGTCACCCGACACGCCTTCTCTTCTGTGTCACACGACACCCTTCTCTCTGTGCCCATAAGACACCTTCCTTGCATCATGAACCCATCTCTAATAAAACCTTTTCACCGCGTTATGACACACATCAAATACACGACTCAACCTGTGTCGTGCCACCGTCAAAACTCTGACTGACTACACACTAAATACCTGACACCACAGTGTCACAAAGACACCACCTGGTACCAGTGTCACAAGACACCACCTGTACCAGTGTCACACAAGACACCACCTGTTACCAGTGTCACACAAGACACCACCTGTTACCAGTGTCACACAAGACACCACCTGGTACCAGTGTCACACAAGACACCACCTGTTACCAGTGTCACACAAGACACCACCTGTTACCAGTGTCACACAAGACACCACCTGTTACCAGTGTCACACAAGACACCACCTGTTACCAGTGTCACACAAGACACCACCTGTTACCAGTGTCACACAAGACACCACCTGTTACCAGTGTCACACACTTTCAGGTACTAAGTTCAGGTACAACAGTCCATTTTCAGGTACAGTCTCAGGAACACAGTCGGTACGGTGAATAAGCCAGTAGATAGTCTAAGGCCGTCACCAGCACGAAGAGTCAATCTCCAGGTCTGTCTGTTGAACACTCCCAGGTGTATCAGGGAGCTAGTGAACTCTCCAGTGTTGTATAGGGGAGAGTCTCGCTGACACTCTCCAGTAGTGTATATGGGAGAGTCTCGTACACTCCCTAGGTGTATCAGGGAGCTGGTGAACTCTCCAGTGTTGTATATGGGAGAGTCTCGTTAGCACTGTAGACCTGTCACCAGCACCACACTGCGAAAGTCTACAACTCTCAAGCAGGTCTGCCTGGCGAACTCCAGTAGTGTATCAGTGAGCTGGTGGACTCTCCAGTGTTGACTAGGGGAGAGTCTCGATGACACTGTCAGTCAAGCCGGCTCGGCAGTCAAACATCAGGTCTGATGACGTAACCCCTTGACTGCCGGCTGGTGAGGTAATTACCTAACTACCATTGTTAGATAGGGGGCCGTAACAAGATGGAAATAAATGGTATAAAATACCGACACAATGGAAAAATAAACACATAAGCAGTATCACATTATACTGCTTATGTGTTTATTTTTCCATTGTGTCGGTATTTTATACCATTTATTTCCATCGTGTCAAACACTGCAGTAGAAATGGATCCTTCACACAGAGAATACCTGGACCTTCTTCTAAAAGCTTACTCACTTCGCAATAGACACAATTTTCTTCGTGACTGTATCCAAGAAATGGTGTTACCAAGATCTAGTCCTCCTCAAATTGCCAACATTAAACCTCCTTTCTCCGCAACTGCACGAACTTACCTTGAAGAGTGTGCAGATGACCTGAACAACGCTACAAAGGAAACTTTTCTCCAAGCCAGGACACTAGGCACGACACTCCGGGGTAACATGAACAAGCCAGGACACTAGGCACGACACTCCGGGGTAACATGAACAAGCCAGGACACTAGGCACGACACTCCGGGGTAACATGAACAAGCCAGGACACTAGGCACGACACTCCGGGGTAACATGAACAAGCCAGGACACTAGGCACGACACTCCGGGGTAACATGAACAGACGCACCGCCGAAATTATTCGCAGCAGAGTTACCACAGCTAATGTTCAGCAAAAAATCAGACTTACTAGGAAACTCAGATCTGTCTGTGACTCGATAAAGCCCACTGCGTGGACGAAACGTTGTCAATAAAGGATCACATTATACTGCTTATGTGTTTATTTTTCCAGTGTGTTGAAGATGTTAAGTAAAAGGACACAAATGCAACTAATGTGACATTTTATTGTGGCAACGTTTCGCTCTCCAGGAGCTAGCTCCTGGAGAGCGAAACGTTGCCACAATAAAATGTCACATTAGTTGCATTTGTGTCCTTTTACTTAACATATTGTCGGTAATTCTACCAATATTATTACATTGTGTTGAAGATGTTTAATGCCCGTCGTCTGCAGTCTCTAATGAAGTGACGAGGATAGTGAAGTTTGGAAAAACTTGTTCAATGAGGGAGCATTCTTCTTCAAGGAACTCACTGCTGCAGATTCTGAGTGCGCGTAGGAAAAAGCCTATAATTACACCACGTTTAGTTTTGGTGTCGTGGTGAGAGTAGAAGTGGAGAAGATCGTGTTGATTGGTAGGTTTTCGATAGACTTTAAAACGAAGTTCATGGTCAGCTTTGCAGAGAAGAACATCAAGGAAAGGAAGAGTGTTGTCGACTTCTTCTTCTAGTGTAAACTGGATTGATGGCTCAACCTGGTTGAGTTCGTGTTGGAGAGCTTGAATGTTGAAGCGTCTGGGAGTTATGATGAGAATGTCGTCAACATAACGAAGCCAGGTGACCGAAGAGGGAATAATAGTGGAAAATCGCAAGACTCATCGCCAGAGAAGACAACACTCAATACCGAAGAATCCTGGAATCATCACTTATCTGTATATCCAACAACTTCAACCAGAACAACGGCTTCTACAACATAGCTGAACCTATTGCCAAGAAACTTCTTCAACGCTATCCCACGTAGAACTCAAGAATGGTACACTGCAGGTCCTTTAAGTTACACAATGTTTTTAACTATCACACTACTTTTAAGATTGTCACATGCAGCTTTCTCCACCTGACCCAGCATTCTCCACCTGACTATACCCTATATATATTCATGTTACTCATTTTCCAGGTAGATCTGTCTGTGACTCGATAAAGCCCACTGCGTGGGCGAAACATTGTCAATAAAGGATCACATTATACTGCTTATGTGTTTATTTTTCCATTGTGTCGGTATTTTATACCACTTATTTCCACTTCTGACGGTGTCGGATTTGCAGCAGTGTTTCCAGACAGCATCATTCGAGGGCATTTATTAGCCTTGGCTAGCATTTTTTACAGCTGAATTGTATGCAATTCTCGTAGAACTTGTAAGTATTGCATCTATGCCTGTGTCGTAATTTGTGGTAGTTTCAGACTCCCTTAGTACTAAGCTTTGCAGGCTATATGAAAATTTGATTCACCTCATTCCCTGGTTCTTCGTATCCAACTTTGGTTACGTCGTATATCTAGCAAGCACAAAGATATTGTTTTTTGTTGGGTCCCCGGTCATGTTGATGTACAGGGCAATGAAGAGGCAGATACTGCTGCGCGCTCAGCAGTAAACGACCTCCCAGTTTCATATATAGGTGTTCCATTTACAGTCTATTTTGCTGTGATTTATACCCACCTTCGTAACCGTTGGAAACAGCGTTGATCTGATCTGCTACATAATAAATTACATTCTATTATAGCAAGTATAGGTTTCTGGCCGTTTTGTTATCATTGTCGAGATTGGGAGACTACTCTCTCCCGCCTTCGCAACAGCCACACTCTTTACTCACGGGTATCTCATGCAGAGGCGCCCTGTTCCACTCTGTGAGAATTGTCAGGTTCCAGTTTCTGTTAGCCATATTATGTTGGACTGTCCACTCTATCAACGAGCACGCAGAATTTACCTCCGACGTCGTCACTGCTCTACTGCCCTTACTTTACCTTCCCTACTTGCTGACTGACCCACCTTTATCTCACTCTCTCGTTGACTTTTTGACGGCAACTGATTTACTGCATAAACTTTGATGATGCTGCGTCTAGCACTCCTCTATTGCTCAAAAATCGAAGAGTACAAGAATAACCCTAGAAAGCTCTGGCAACAACTAAAACAGTTGGGGTATAGCCATAAATCCCTAGATAGATCTAACATAGTACTAAATGTCAATAACGAGGTATGCCACGAAACAACTAAAGTGGAAAATTGTTTTAATTCATACTACACAACTGTCGCATCAACACTAGTAAGTAAGCTACCAGCTGCATCAAATACCTTTAACACAAACTCTGGTAAGTTTAAAACATACTATATCAATAAAGGAGTAACTCCAAACATTTGTCAACTAGTAAGTGTATCTCATGACTTCGTGCACAAAGAACTAAGCAGGTTAAACCCAACTAAGAGCACCGGCCTAGATAACATCCCGTCTAAGTTCCTAAAAGATGGTGCCTCTGAACTGGCAATCCCCATTGCTCACATAATAAATTTGTCCATCACCACTAATACAGTGCCAGAGGGGTTCAAGGAGGCCAGAGTTACTCATATCTTCAAGAAAAATAGTAGGTCTGATGTAAGCAACTATTGGCCTGTTAGTATACTCAGTGTAATATCCAAAATTCTAGAGAGGGCGGTATACTGTCAAGTAGTTAAATATCTTAGTGACAACAACATTCTTCATAGTTACCAATCAGGCTTTAGGAGATCTTACTCAACCGACACCACCCTAATTAATCTGATGGATTACATGAGAACTGAATGTCTATAGGGAACCTCATAGGAATGGTAACTTTAGACTTGCAAAAGGCCTTCGATACTGTCAACCACAATGTATTATGTAAGAAACTTCAAGCTATCGGCATAGGTTCCACAGACTGGTTTCAGTCCTATCTTAGTAACAGGAAACAAATTGTCAAAATCAACAAAACGGAATCAGAACCACTGCCGATAGCATGTGGAGTTTCCCAAGGTAGTATTTTGTGTCAAGTGCAAACTCCTACTGTATGCGGATGACAGTGCACTGTTAGTGTCAGGTAAAGACCCACAACATATAGCTAATGTATTAACACTGGAACTGGAGTCCTGCAGCAAATGGTTAGTAGACAACAAACTATCGTTACACCTCGGGAAAACAGAAGCCATACTCTTTGGCACGAAATATAAACTGAGAAGGGTAAATAATTTTAATGTCCGGTGTAATGAAGAACTCATCACTTCAGTTTCCTCAGTATACTATCTGGGAATCCCCTTTGACCCATGCAAATCACACAGAACAAAATGGTAAGATTCATCCTGGACCTGGGACCAAGAGAACATGTAGGCCAGGATGAATTACAACAATTGGATATGCTGAAGATTGAAGACAGAGTAAAACAACTTAAGTTAAATCAAGTTTATAAAATTGCTCACAAACAGTGTCCAGAATATATTGCTGCCAATTTTGTCAAGGCTGGGAACCAAAGCAGTCATAGTACTAGGGGGAGAGAGCACAACTTTGTAGTACCCACAGTCAGTGGCCAGGCTTCGAACACCTTTTATTGTACAGCAGTAAAGTAATGGAACAGACTGCCTGCACATGTCAAAGCCAGTCATAGCATAAGCCAGTTCAAGAAGAGAGCCAAAAGGTACCTAATGAATGTAGCGACAGAAAGGGAGGAGAATGATTTTTATTTTTTAACTAACACACATGTAAATATAAATAACTCTTTTTACCTTATTCCTAGTATACATATATCCTTTATAATATAATAACATATATCTCCTACAATGTATAATATTAAGGTACTAAAAGGATCCCAATGGAAATAAGTCACTCTGTCTGACTTTTTGGGTTATCCTAGGTTTTCTACACATATGCTGCTATGTATGATAATCTATGTAACTGTATTTGTGTATACCTGAATAAACTTACTTACCCCTGCACTATCCCCTGTCCAGCTGCACTGCATAACCTAATAATAATCTCTTTCCCTGTACCCTTTCCTGCCTTGCTGCGCTGTATGACCCTTGTAGGTTTAGCGCTTCTTTTTTGATAATATATAATATATTCTGAACCTAACGAAAAAATATATTTCATTGCGTTTGTTTATTATTAAATTATTGTAAATTTATCTAAAATATATTTAGTTGGATTAGGCTAAATTAAAATGCGTTTGTTATAATAAGGTTAGGTAAGTTTTCTAAGCTTCTTTTGGTACAAAATTATTAATTTTTGCATTAACATAAATGAAAAAATATATATATCTTTAAACGAATAAGAGAAAATTTTAGAAAGAACTTAATTTTAAATAAGTTTTTGCTAAGTATATATATATTAGATATTTGATGCCCTGCCCACCGGGTAGGGAAATCATATGAATCTTAAACATTATTTAGATCAATGGAAAAAAAGATATGGTAAACTATAATCGTTTTACATAGTCACTTTAAGTATAGAAAGATTTCCAAAATAGTCGGTACTAAAAATGATGGATCATGTACAGTTATACAGTTATAACACTTTCTGGGCAGTTAAATCAAATTTATGAAGCTGATGATGATGATGATGATGATGATAATAATAATAATAATAATAATAATAATAATAATAATAATAATAAAATAATAATAATAATAATAATAATAATAATTATTATTATTATTATTATTATTATTATTATTATTATTATTATTATTATTATTATTATTATTATTATTATTATTATAATAACAATGGAAGACAGCAAGCATCGCTGCTATAATAATTAGGTTTGACTTACGTTTTCTGGAAGACAGAGATGAACTCAGCTCCCCACTTATGGTAAGAGTCCACGAACGACGCCATTGTTACCTGTACACGATAACAACGTGATGAATAACATAACTAAGATAACAACATGGTCAAGAATATAACTAAGATAATAACATAATGAATAACATAACTAAGATAACAGCATGATGAATAACATATCTAAGATAACAACATGATCAAGAATATAACTAAGATAACAACATGATGAATAACCTAATTAAGATAACAACATGGTCAAGAATATAATTAAGATAGGTAGTAGGTTGGTAGACAGCAACCACCCAGGGAGGTACTACCGTCCTGCCAGGTGACTGTGAAACAGAAACCTGAAACTGTTTTACATGATGGTAGGATTGCTGGTGTCTTTTTTCTGTCTCATAAACACGCTGGATAACAGGTATATCTAGCTACTTCTACTTACACTTTAGGTCACACTACACTGGCATACACATGCATATATATACATACACACATCTAGGTTTTTCTTCTTTTTCTTAATAGCTCTTGTTCTTTTTATTTTCTCTATTGTCCATGGGGAAGTGGAAAAGAATCTTTCCTCCGTAAGCAATGCGTGTCGTATGAGGCGACTAAAATGCCGGGAGCAATGGGCTAGTAACCCTTCTCCTGTACAAATCTACTAAAAAGAGAAGAAGAAAACTTTATAAAACTGGGATGTTTGAATGTGCGTGGATGTAGTGCGGATGATAAGAAAGAGATGATTGCTGATGTTATGAATGAAAAGAAGTTGGATGTCCTGGCCCTAAGCGAAACAAAGCTGAAGGGGGTAGGCAAGTTTCAGTGGGGAGAAATAAATGGGATTAAGTCAGGAGTATCTGAGAGAGTTAGAGCTAAGGAAGGGGTAGCAATAATGTTGAAGGATCAGTTATGGAAGGAGAAGAGGGAATATAAATGTGTAAATTCAAGGATTATGTGGATTAAAATAAGGGTCGGATGCGAAAAGTGGGTCATAATAAGCGTGTATGCACCTGGAGAAGAGAGGAGTGTAGAGGAGAGAGAGAGATTTTGGGAGATGTTAAGCGAATGTATAGGAACTTTTGAACCAAATGAGAGAGTAATTGTGGTAGGGGCCCTAAATGCTAAAGTGGGAGAAACATGTAGAGAGGGTGTAGTAGGTAAGTTTGGGGTGCCAGGTGTAAATGATAATGGGAGCCCTTTGATTGAACTTTGTATAGAAAGGGGTTTAGTTATAGGTAATACATATTTTAAGAAAAAGAGGATAAATAAGTATACAAGATATGATGTAGGGCGTAATGACAGTAGTTTGTTGGACTATGTATTGGTGGATAAAAGACTGTTGAGTAGACTTCAGGATGTACATGTTTATAGAGGGGCCACAGATATATCAGATCACTTTTTAGTTATAGCTACAGTGGGAGTAAAAGGTAGATGGGATACAAGGAAAATAGAATCAGTAAGTAAGAGAGAGGTGAAGGTTTATAAACTAAAAGAGGAGGCAGTTAGGGTAAGATATAAACAACTATTGGAGGATAGATGGGTTAGTGAGAGTGTAGGCAATGGGGTCGAAGATGTATGGGGTAGATTTAAAAATGTAGTGTTAGAGTGTTCAGCAGAAGTTTGTGGTTACAGGCGAGTGGGTGCGGGAGGGAAGAGGAGCGATTGGTGGAATGATGATGTAAAGAGAGTAGTAAGGAGAAAAAGTTAGCATATGAGAGGTTTTTACAAAGTAGAAGTGATGCAAGGAGGGAAGAGTATATGGAGAGAAAAGAGAGGTTAAAAGAGTGGTGAAGCAATGTAAAAAGAGGCAGATGAGAGAGTGGGTGAGATGTTATCAGCAAATTTTGTTGAAAATAAGAAAAAGTTTTGGAATGAGATTAATAAGTTGAGGAAGCCTAGAGAACAAATGGATTTGACAGTTAAAAATAGGAGAGGAGAGTTATTAAATGGAGAGTTAGAGGTATCAGGAAGATGGAGAGAATATTTTGAGGAGTTGTTAAATGTTGATGAAGACAGGAAGCTGTGATTTCGTGTGTAGGGCAAGGAGGAATAACATCTTGTAGGAGTGTGGAAGAGCCAGTTGTGGGTGTAGGGAAGTTCGTGAGGCAGTGGGTAGAATGAAAGGGGTAAGGCAGCTGGGATTGATGGGATAAAGATAGAAATGTTAAAAGCAGGTGGGGATATAGTTTTGGAGTGGTTGGTGCTATTATTTAATAAATGTATGGAAGAGGGTAAGGTACCTAGGGATTGGCAGAGAGCGTGTATTGTTCCTTTGTATAAAGGCAAAGGGGACAAAAGAGAGTGCAAAAATTATAGGGGAATAAGTCTGTTGAGTGTACCTGGTAAAGTGTATGGTAGAGTTATTATTGAAAGAATTAAGAGTAAGACAGAAAGTAGGATAGCAGATGAACAAGGGGCTTTAGGAAAGGTAGGGGTGTGTAGACCAAGTGTTTACAGTGAAACATATAGGTGAACAGTATTTGGATAAGGGTAAAGATGTTTTTGTGGGATCTATGGATTTGGAAAAGGCGTATGATAGGGTAGATAGGGGGGCAATGTGGCAGATGTTGCAGGTGTATGGAATAGGAGGAAGGTTACTGAAAGCAGTGAAGAGTTTTTATGAGGATAGTGAGGCTCAGGTTAGAGTGTGTAGGAGGGAGGGGGACTATTTCCCAGTAAAAGTAGGCCTTAGACAAGGATGTGTGATGTCACCGTGGTTGTTCAATATATTTATAGATGGGGTTGTAAGAGAAGTGAATGCGAGGGTCTTGGCAAGAGGTGTTGGGCTAAAAGATAAAGAAGCAAATACAAAGTGGGAGTTGTCACAGTTGCTTTTTGCTGATGACACTGTGCTTTTGGGAGATTCTGAAGAGAAGTTGCAGAGGTTGGTGGATGAATTTGGTAGGGTGTGTAAAAGAAGAAAATTGAAAGTGAATATAGGAAAGAGTAAGGTGATGAGGATAACAAAAAGAATAGGTGACGAAAGATTGGATATCAGATTGGAGGGAGAGAGTATGGAGGAGGTGAATGTATTCAGATATTTGGGAGTGGACATGTCGGCGGATGGGTCTATGAAGGATGAGGTGAATCATAGAATTGATGAGGGAAAAGGGTGAGTGGAGCACTTGAGTCTGTGGAGACAAAGAACTTTGTCCATGGAAGTAAAGAGAGGAATGTATGAGAGTATAGTTATACCAACGCTCTTATATGGGTGTGAAGCATGGGTGATGAATGTTGCAACGAGGAGAAGGCTGGAGGCAGTGGAGATGTCATGTCTGAGGTCAATGTGTGGTGTGAATATAATGCAGAGAATTCGGAGTTTGGAAATTACGAGGAGGTGCGGGATTACCAAAACGATTGTCCAGAGAGCTGAGGAGGGGTTGTTGAGGTGGTTTGGACATGTAGAGAGAATGGAACGAGACAGAGTGACTTCGAGAGTGTATAAATCTGTAGTGGAGGGAAGGCGGGGTAGGGGTCGGCCTAGGAAAGGTTGTAGGGAGGGGGTAAAGGAAGTTTTGTGTGCGAGGGGCTTGGACTTCCAGCAAGCATGTGTGAGCGTATTTGATAGGAGTGAATGGAGGCATATGGTTTTTGATACTTGACGTGCTGTTGGAGTGTGAGCAAGGTAACATTTATGAAGGGATTCAGGGAAACCGGCAGGCCGGACTTGAGTTCTGGAGATGGGAAGTACAGTGCCGGCACTCTGAAGGAGGGGTGTTAATGTTGCAGTTTTATAACTGTAGTGTAAAGCACCCCTCTGGCAAGACAGTGATGGAGTGAATGATGATGAAAGTTTTTTTCTTTTTCGGGCCACCCTGCCTTGGTGGGAATCGGCCGATGTGTTAATAAATAAAAAAAAATAACATAATGAATAACATAACTAAGATAACAGCATGATGAATAACATAACTAAGATAATAACATGATCAAGAATATAACTAAGATAACAACATGGTCAAGAATATATCTAAGATAATAACATGATCAAGAATATAACTAAGATAACAACATGGTCAAGAATATATCTTAGATAATAATATGACGATTAACGTAACTAAGATAACAACTTGGTCAAGAACAAAACTAAGATAACATGATGAATAACAAAACTAGGATAACATGAATAATAACATAACTAAGATAATAAAATGATAATTAACATAACTAAGATAACAACGTGGTCAAGAACAAAACTAAGATAACATGATGAATAACATAACTAAGATAACATGTTTATTAACATGACTAAGATAACATGGTTAATAACAACTAAGATAACAACATGATTAATAGCATAACTATGATAACATGATGATCAACATAACGAAAATAACATGATTAATATCAACTAAGATAACACGATTAATAACATAACAAAGTGATATGGAAGTCACTGGCAATATAATTATATATATGTAAAATTACTTATATCATAGTGAAGTCTGACCGAATTTTTGATAATTGCCACGTTACGTTCGTTCTGGCTATGGGTACTGGTATGCCTGGGGGCATTACCTGTTCCCTTCTCTCGCTCTCTCTCTCTCTCTCTCTCTCTCTCTCTCTCTCTCTCTCTCTCTCTCTCTCTCTCTCTCTCTCTCTCTCTCTCTCTCTCTCTCTCTTTCTCTCTCTTTCTCTCTCTCTCTATAGTGAATACATCCTGTGGGATTGTGTTGGCTCGGACATCCTCCTATTTTTGCAACTTTGCAAGCTCCTGATAATGTGTTGATTGCAACACGAAAGGCCTTGAGTAGGGCTATTCAACTATACTATGACCAAAGGTCCACTTGGACAAGTACCAATGTATGCAAAGGTCCGGATACATTTTTTACGCGCAGTCATGAAGAACAAGTGCGAATATAGGGCAGTGAAATTTATCTGTATTTATTAAAATAAAACATGTTTTATATGTGTTATATCCACGTCACATAAATTAGGAACAACCAGAATGAGGAAATTTTTTAACCAATTCGATTAAACATTGATGTGAAGAATTTGATCATAATGATTCAATACTAAATACCCCACCAACGTACTTATTCACAAAAGAGGTGGACACTGCAAATTAAAATCAAACTTGCTAAAAAGAAAATGAGAAAACCCGAAATCATACCTTGCACAAAAGCAAATGCACAACCTTTAGATAAATTCAAAGTTGCACCAGGGTGGCCAGACTTTCCAGCCCATATGTTGCACCAGGGTGGCCAGACTTCCCAGCCCATATGTTGCACCAGGGTGGCCAAACTTCCCAGCCCATATGTTGCACCAGGGTGGCCAAACTTCCCAGCCCATATGTTGCACCAGGGTGGCCAGACTTCCCAGCCCATATGTTGCACTAGGGTGGCCAGACTTCCCAGCCCATATGTTGCACCAGGGTGGCCAAACTTCCCAGCCCATATGTTGCACCAGGGTGGCCAAACTTCCCAGCCCATATGTTGCACCAGGGTGGCCAGACTTCCCAGCCCATATGCGGCCAAACTCTTTTTCCAAAATGCCAAAAAAGTCAACTTCATTGCACAAGTGATAATTACCAATATGAATTACCATTGAATGTATTAAAATATCACTATTTAACTATGATAGAATACTGTATTCCATTCAGTGTATGCATTCCATTCAGATAGAATAATGTATTAATCCCGCTCTTGTGTACCACCTGATCCTGAACGTGGTAACAGTTGTTATTTAACTAAGCTTTCTCCTGAAGCCCGCGGTCCAACTACAACACTCAAGGTCCACACTCGGACCGCGGGCCGCCAATTCAGTAGCCCTGGCCTAGAGGTATCATTCAATTCCCCCCATGGTTGTTTTGCATCCTGTATTGCTTGGTTTGTGATATTTGTACAATATATATATATATATATATATATATATATATATATATATATATATATATATATATATATATATATATATATATATATATATATATATATATGTCGTGCCGATTAGGTAAAACTGGTCAATTAACAAGAACTCATCTAAAATTAAGTCCTTTCTAAAATTTTCTCTTATACGTTTAAAGATATATTTTTTTCATTTATGTTAATGTAAGAATTTATAATTTTGTACCAAGAGAAACTCTGAAAACCTACCTAACCTTATTACAACAAGCGCAATTTAATTTAGCCTAACCCAACTAAATATATTTTAGATACGTTAACATTAATTTAATAATAAACAAACACAATGAAATATTTTTTTTTCGTTATGTTCAGAATGATTTTGGCGAAATTATTCCATACACAAATTTTCACTTGTCTTATATGGCAAGGTGAGCGTTGCTATTTAAATGTAGCATTAAGAATCTAACTTGTTGACTTAAGTAGTTAGACTGTTGGGTTTAGTCCTGACTCTTTCTCTTCTACTTCAGTTCTTCCTCTCACCGGCTATTCTTCTTCTGTCCCCACTTCCCCCTCGCCCCTAGTGGGTCCTTACCTGAGAGTCTGAACTAACTAACTAACTAACTTGTCTAATGTATCTTAAATTCTTCCCAAACTTTATTAATTCTAAATTAATCCAATTTGTATAACCCAAAAGCAATATTCATATTATTTTCAAAAGTATTTTTTATGAAACTTGATTCTATTATATTCCTGTCAACCATGGACTTGCTTGATACAACTTTATCAGCTTTTTGAAAATCAATTGGATGGTTAAAATCTCTCACATGAATAAACAGAGCATTAGAATCTTGTCCAGTTCTAATGCTATATTTATGTTGTTTTAATCTTAGTTCAAGACTTTTACCAGTTTGACCGTAATAAACTTTATCCTATATTTTATAAGGAAACTTGTAGACACATCCGTCAGTATTTCTGGGGGGATTTTTTATCAATTTTTTTTTAACTGTATCAAGATTTTTAAATGTAACTTTGATATTAAAAATTTTAAGTAGAGAAGACACATTACCCAAAGGAAGAACCAACATGGTTTTAGTTGAGTAAGGTTGGTTGTCCCTTTTTGAATTGTAAGAAGTATTTCTAGCAGTTTTGAAGGATTTATCAAATAAATTTCTTGGGTATTTTGGATAATTAGCTATTTCATAAATTTTTGAGATTTCTTCATCTAAGAATTCTGGGCTGCAAATACGTAAAGTTCTCAAAAACACTCATGAGAAAATCGACAGTTTAACTTTATCTTGATGTGAAGAATAATAGTGTACATAGGAACAGTTATATATTAGTTTTCTGTAAATTTAAATTCATAATCATGGCTCCCCTTTATAATTAAAACATCTAGAAAAGGCAATGGGTTATTTTGTTCAAATTCAACAGTAAATTTTAGAGAATGTGATAAATTATTTAATTTACAAGGAAATGATTTATATCTATATTCTTAGGCATAAGACACAAAATATCATCAACATATCTATACCACTTAGCTCTACTGGGAAGGATTTTGTTAAGCAGTCTTGTCTCAAAATATTCCATATTAAAAATTACTAAGGACAGGGGAGAGAGGATTTCCCATTGACATACCAAACTTCTGAGTGTAAAACTCGTCATCAAACAAACTTTGCAACAACTTTCATAAAAAAATACTCTTGAAAATAATATGAATATTGCTTTTAGGTTATACAAATTGGATTCATTAATAATTAATAAAATTTGGGAAGAATTTATGATACATTAGAAAAGTTAAATTCTTAATGTTTGGGTAGAATATAAGCTGTATTTCACTTACATCATCATAGAAAGTAAAATGTTGTAAGGTAGTTGTGAGGTGTAGTCTCGTTCTTTATGCCTTCCTGTTGATTTTTTTTATTTTTACAGTTCCTTGATAACGTTAGAAATCACGAAAGCACTTGTAATTCTACTATTTTTTCACTGTGGTTGTTCTGAATATTGTGATATCACCTGTTTACTGTGATCTTATTTTTCTTTATATATACATACTGTGATATCCTATTAGTTTATTTTAATCAGTATATATATTTATATTCTAATATTTTTTATGATATTCAATATTATATACTATATATATATATATATATATATATATATATATATATATATATATATGCTAGGAATTCGCAAGAGCAGGCGAAATATTCACAAACACTGATCTCTGGCCGTCGGAGACTCGAACCTACGAACCTTGTGACAAGGTACGCAGTGCTTTACCGACCGTACCACACTGGTCCAATACCTGGCGTCCAGCTCACGCTAGACGTTGATCCAAGGCAGCCAGCTTTCAGGCAGGTGGCTTACAGCTTTTCATCTCATCCCCTGCATGCATCGACACAAAGAGAGATTTTTACAATGCTAGGAATTCGCAAGAGCAGGCGAAATATTTACAAACACTGATCTCTGGCCGACGGAGACTCGAACCTACGAACCAGAGGTGGACCCCATCATATATATATATAAATAATATATATATATATATATATATATATATATATATATATATATATATATATATATATATATATATATATATGTAGTGAACATAGATAAGAGTAAGATTTAAATAAAGAAAATTGGATATCACATTCGAGAGAGGGATTATGGAAGAAGTAAATGTTTTCAGATATTTGGGAGTTGACGTGTCAGCGGATGGGTTTATGAAGGATGAGGTTAACCATAGAATTGATGAAGGAAAAAAGGTGAGTGGTGCATTGAGGTATCTGTGGAGACAAAAAACGTTATCCATGGAGGCAAAGAAGGGAATGTACGAAAGTATAGTGGTACCAACACTCTTATATGGGTGTGAAGCATGGGTTGCAAATGCTGCAGCGAGGAGGAGGCTGGAGGCAGTGGAGATGTCCTGTCTAAGGGCAATGTGTGGTGTGAATATTATGCAGAAAATTCGGAATGTGGAAATTAAGAGAAGGTGTGGAGTTACTAAAAGTATTTGTCAGAGGGCTGAAGAGGGGTTGTTGAGGTGGTTTGGTCATTTAGAGAGAATGGATCAAAGTAGAATGACTTGGAGAGCGTATAAATCTGTAGGGGAAGGAAGGCGGGGTAGGGGTCGTCCTAGAAAAGGTTGGAGGGAAGGGGTAAAGGAGGTTTTGTGGGCGAGGGGCTTGGACTTCCAGCAAGCATGTGTGAGCGTGTTAGATAGGAGTGAATGGAGACGAATGGTTTTTGGGACATGACGATCTGTTGGAGTGTGAGCAGGGTAACATTTTGTGAAGGGATTCAGGAAACCAGTTAATTGATTTAGTTGGACTTGAGTCCTGGAAATGGGAAGTACAATGCCTTCACTTTAAAGGAGGGGTCTGAGATAGTGACAGCTGGGAGGGACTATTCTTAGCTGTCGTATCTGAGCTCCTCTGCAAAGACAGTGATTATGTATGAGTTTGGTGAAAGTGTTGAATGATGATGAAAGTATTTTCTTTTTGGGGATTTTCTTTCTTTTTGGGTCACCCTGCCTCGGTGGGAGACGGCCGACATGTTGAAAAAAAAAAAAAAAAAAAAAAAAAAAAATATATATATATATATATATATATATATATATATATATATATATTACCCACGAACGAGTGGCATTGATCAATAACAGCACTGCGACTAGCCAAGGAGTCGAGCCCCTGTTGCTTTGGCACTCCTCATGGTGAGCGAAAGACAGATGACGCTCTAGTCCGCGGGACCACACAATTCTCAAGAATAATAATATAATACTAGCACAACGAGCAGTATTTTATATTATTGTTCCCACGAACGAGTCGTGTGTGTTGTTATTGATCAATATCACTCGTTCGTGGTTACAATAATATAAAATACTGCTTGTTGGGCTAGTACACCAAACAGGAGTAGAATGAAATTAGCTCAGAGGCGTCCACACCACCATATGTTCTCGGATGACGGGTACAACATCTAGCTTGGCTGGATGCGTCATTCTTGAGAATTGTGTGGTTCCGAGGACTAGAGCATCATCTGTCTTTCACTCACCATGAGGTGGGGCAAAGCAGCATGGGTTCGACTGCTTGGCTAGTCGCAGTGTTGTTATTGGCATATAGTATATATATATATATATATATATATATATAATATATATATATATATATATATATATATATATATATATAATATATATATATATATATATATATATATATATATGTGTCGATTAGGTAAAACTTAGCGATTTGCTAAATAAGCTCACCTTGCTATATAAGACAAGTGAAAATTTGTGTATGCAATAATTTCGCCAAAATCATTCTGACCATAACGAAAAAATTTATTTCATTGTATTTGTTTATTATTAAATTAATGTTAACGTATCTAAAATATATTTAGATGGGTTAGGCTAAATTAAATTGCGCTTGTTGTAATAAGGTTAGGTAGGTTTTCAAAGTTTCTCTTGGTACAAAATTATAAATTCTTACATTAACATAAATGAAAAAATATATCTTTAAACTTATAAGAGAAAATTTTAGAAAGGACTTAATTTTAGATGAGTTCTTGCTAATTGAACAGTTTTACCTAATCGGCACGACTTATATATATATATATATATATATATATATATATATATATATATATATATATATATATATATATATATATATATATATATATATGCAATAATATCACATTAAACAGGTGATATCACAATATGCCAAACAACCACTGTGAAAAAATTGCGAAATTCCAAGCGCTTTCGTGACTTCTCACATTATCAAGGAACTAATGATATGCCTTAACTTCTAAAGACTTTTAATATCAAAGTTGTATTTAAAAATTTTGATACAGTAAAAAAAAATTGATAAAAAATTCCCCCCAAAATGCTGACGGATCCAATTGAATTTCAAAATGCTGAGAAGGTTGTATCAAGCAAGTCCATGGTTGAGAGGAATATAATAGAATCATGTTTCATTAAAAGCAGTTTTGAAAATAGTATGTTTCTTTTGGTTTATATAAATTGGATTCATTTATAATTAATAAAATTTGGGAAGAATTTAATGATGCATTAGACAAGTAAAAAATCTTAATGATTGAGTTGAGTATGAGGTGCGCTTCACAGAGTCGGGTGTTGTCACGCGACTGTGAGGTGTAGTCTTGTTGTAGTGACGTGATTGTAAGGTGTAGTCAGTATTCATGGTAATATGGTGTCAGCTCCTTCTTTCAGTATCCATGGTGATATGGTGTCAGGTCTCCAGGGGTCTTAATTCGTCTAACTCTTGTAGTAGTTTCAGTACCTCTTTCTATGACAGGTGAACACTGTCGAAGCATCTGATGGTTATCTCAAAACTGACAGTATACAGAAAGTCATCCATTGCAAACTATATCATTCCAGTAAACAAACATAGCTGTATAATTGCCTAGTAATTGTAAGTTAAGGTTAAGGCTGCCCGACATGCTCTGCAAAACAAGGTGCTATCTGTAAAGATGTTAACATGTGTCAATTGACCCCCATGTCAACTCTGTACTGTTCTATACTTTTATAGAAAAAAAAAGTTGTCTTTGACTTATCTTGCTCTCTAGCAACCCCCCCCTTCCTGTCTCTCCCGTTCTCTGTCATCCCTCTCTCTCTCCCGTTCTCTGGCACCCCCCTCTGTCTCTCCCGTTCTCTGGCACCACCCTGTCTTTCCCGCTCTCTGGCACCCTCTCTATATCTCCTGTTTTCTGGCACCGTCCCTGTTTTTCATTTTCTCCGGCACGCTCACTGTCTCTCCCTTTCTCTGGCACCCTCACAGTCTCTCCCTTTCTTTGGCACCCTCACTGTTTCTTCCGTTCTCTGGGACCCTCCCTGTCTCACCAGTTCTCTGGCACCCTTACTGTCTCTCCTTTCTCTGGCACCCTCTCTGTTTCTCCCGTTCTCTGGGACACTCCTTGTCTCTCCCGTTCTCTGGCACCCCCTCTGTCTCTCCCGTTCTCTGGCACCCTCCCTGTGTCTCCGGTTCTCTGGCACCCTCCCTGTGTCTCCGGTTCTCTGGCACACTCCCTATCTCACCTGTTCTCTGGCACTTTTCCTGTCTCACCCGTTCTCTGGAAACATTCCTGTCTCCCCCATTCTCTGGCACAATCACTGTCTCTTCCTTTCTATAGCATCCTCACTGTCTCACCCGTTTTCTGGTACCCTCACTGTCTCACCCGTTCTTTGGCAAAATCACTGTCTCTCCCGTTCTCTGGTACCCCCACTGTCTTACCTATTCTCTGGTAATCTCACTGCCACTCCCGTTCTCTGGCACCCTCACTGTCTAACCCGTTTTCTGGCACCCTCACTGTCTCAACCGTTCTCTGGCAATCTCACTCTCTCTCCCGTTCTCTGGTACCCTCCCTGTCTCACCCGTTTTCTGGCACCCTCACTGTCTCAACCGTTCTCTGGCGATCTCACTCTCTCTCCCGTTCTCTGGTACCCTCCCTGTCTCAACCGTTCTCTGGCACCTTCACTGTCTCTCCCGTTCAATGATACTCTCACTGTCTCTCCCTTTCTCTGGCACCCTCACTGTCTCTCCCGTTCAATGATACCCTCACTGTCTCTCCCGTTCTCAGGCACCCTCACTGTCTCTCCCTTTCTTTTTCACCCTTACTGTCTCTCCCTTTCTCATGCACCCTCACTGTGTCTCCCTTTCTTTGGCACCCTCACTGTCTCTCTCGTTCTCTAGTACCCTAACTGCCTCTCCCTTTCTCTGCCACCCTACCTGTGTCTCCACTTCTTTGGCACCCTCACTGTCTCTCTCTTTCTCTGGAACCCTCCCTGTGTCTCCCACTCTCTGGCACCCTCTCTTTGTCTTCAGTTCTCTGGCACCCTCACTCTTTCTCCCGTTCTCTGGAATCCTCCCTATCTCAACCCTTCTCTGGCACCCTCCCTATCTCACCCGTTCTCTGGCACCCTCATTTTCTCCCGATCTCTGGCACCCTCACTGGTTCACCCGTTCTCTGGCACCCTCATTTTCTCCCGATCTCTGGCACCCTCACTTTCTAACCCGTTTACTGGCAATCTTACTCTCTCTCCCGTTCTCTGGTACCCACCCTGTCTCACCCGTTCTCTGGCACACCTCACTTTCTCACCCATTCTCTGGCACCCTCACTGTCTCACCTGTTCTCTGGCACCCTCACTGTCTCTCCCGTTCTCTGGCACCTTTCACTCTCTCTCCCGTTCTCTGGCACCGTCACTGTCCTTCCCATTCTCTGGCACCCTCATTGTCTCTCCCGTTCTCTGGCACCCTCACAGTCTCTCACTTTCACTGGCACACTCACTGTCTCTTCCTTTCTCTGGCACCCTCACTGTTTCTCACGTTCTCTGGTACCCTCACTGTCTCTCCCGTTCTCTGGCACCGTCATTGTCTCTCCCTTTCTCTTGCACCCTTACTGTCTCTCCCTTTCTCTGGTACCCTAACTGTCTCTCTCTTTCTCTGGCACCCTCACTTTCTCTCCCGTGCTCTAGTACCCTCACTGTCTCTCTCTTTTGCAGGCAGTCTCTCTGTCTCTCCCGTTCTCTGGCACCCTCACTGTCTCTCTTGTTCTCTTGCACCCTCACTGTCTCTCACGTTCTCTGGTACCCTCACTGTCTCTCCCGTTCTCTAGCACCCTAACGGTCTCTCCCGTTCTCTGCACCCTCACTGTCTCTCCCGTTCTCTGGTACCCTCACTGTCTCTCCCGTTCTCTAGCACCATAACGGTCTCTCCCGTTTTCTTTTACCCTCACTGTCTCTCCGTTCTCTGGCACCCTCACTGTCTCTCCTGTTCTCTGGTACTCTCTACTGTCTCTCTTGTTCTCTGGCACCCCCTGTCTCCCTGTCTGACTCATTTCCCAGTTCTCTGGCACCTCACTGTCTCTGTTCTTACTCTGAGCCCTCCCTGTGTCTCCCCTCTGGCCTCTTCTGTGACTCCAGTTCTCTGGCACCTCACTGTTTCTCCGTTCTCTGACATCCTCCCTGTCTCACCCGTTGTCTGGCTACACTCTACTGTATCTCCCCGTTCTCTGGCACCCTCACTGTCCCACTAGTTGTATGACCCTCTCTGTCTCACCCTGTTCTCTGCACCTCACTGTCTCACCGTTCTCTGGCACCCTCACTCTCTCCGTTCTCTGGCACCATCACTGTCTCACCTGTTCTTTGGCACCATCACTGTCTCACCTGATCCCTGTGTCTTTAGTTCTCTGGCACCTCCCTGTGTCTCCTGTTCTCATTCACCCTCCTTGTGTCTCCGGTTATTTTTCACACTTCCTGTCTCACACGTTCTTTGGCACCCTTCTTGCCTCACCGATTTCTGGCACACTCCTGTCTCATCCGTTCTCTTGCACCATTCTGCTCACCCATTCTCTAGAACTCTCACTGTCTCTTCCTTTCTCTGGCACATCACTGTCTCAGTTTTTCTGGCACCTCACTGTCTCACCCGTTCTCTGGCACCCTCACTCTCTCCCGTTCTCTGGCACCCTCACTGTCTCACCAGTTCTCTGGCACCCTAAGGGTGCCCTCCCTGTGTCTCCCGTTCTCTGGCACCCTCCATGTGTCTCCATTTCTCTGGCACCCTCCCTGTATCTCCCGTTCTCTGGCACTCTCCCTGTCTCACCGGTTCTCTGGCACCCTCCCTGTCTCAGCCGTTCTCTGGCACACTCCCTGTCTAACCCGTTCTCTCTTGCACCATTCCTGTCTCACCCATTCTCTGGCACTCTTACTACTTCTTCCTTTCTCTGGCACCAACACTCTCTCACCCGTTTTCTGGCACCCTCACTGTCTCAACCTTTCTCTGGCAATCTCACTGTCTCTCCCGTTCTCTGGTACCCTCTCTGTCTGACCCTTTCTCTGGCACCCCTCACTGTCTCACCCGTTCTCTGGCACCCTCCCTGTTCCACCCATTCTCTGGCAATCTCACTGTCTCCCGTTCTCACCACACTCTCTCACCGTTTTCTGGCACCCTCACTGTCTCAACCCTTTCTGGCAATCTCACTGTCTCTCCCGTTCTCTGGTACCCTCTCTGTCTCACCCTTTATCTGGCACCCCTCACTTTCTCACCCGTTCTCAGGCACCCTCATTGTCTCACCCGTTCTTTGGCACCCTCACTGTCTCTCCCGTTTTCTGGCACCCTCACTCTCTCTCCTGTTCTCTGGCACCCTCACTGTCTCTCCCGTTCTCTGGTACCCTCATCAGTCTCACACTTTCTCTGGCACCCTCACTGTCTAGTCCTTTCTCTGGCACTCTCACTGTCTCTCCCGTTCCCTTGTACCCTCACTGTCTCTTCCGTTCTCTGGCAACCCTCACTGTCTCTCCCGTTCTCTGGCACCCTAACTGTCTTTCCCGTTCTCTGGCACCCTAACTGTCTCTAACGTTCTCTGGCACCCTATCTGTCTCTCCCTTTCTCTGGCACCCTCAATGTCTCTCCGTTTGTCTGGCATCCTCACTGTCTATCTCTTTCTCTGGCACACTCACTGTATCTCCCGTTCTCTTGCACTCTCACTGTCTCTCTCTTTCTCTGGCACTCTACTGTCTCTCCCTTTCTCTGGCACCCTCACTGTGTCTCCTTTTCTCTCACCCTCACTGTCTCTCCCGTTCTCTGGTAAAATCACTGCCTCCCATTCTCTGACACCCTCACTGTTTCTCCCGTTCTCTGGCACCCTAACTGTCTGTCCAGTTCTCTGGTACCCTCACTGTCTCTCCCGTTCTCTGACACTCCTACTGTCTCTCCCGTTCTCTAGTACCCTCACTGCCTCTTCTGTTCTCTGGCACCCTCCCTGTGTCTCCAGTTCTCTGGCACCCTCACTGTCTCTCTCTTTCTCTGGAACCCTCCCTGTGTCTCCCACTCTCTGGCACAATTACTGTCTCTCCCGTTCTCTGGCACACTCGCTGTCCCACTCGTTCTCTGGCACCCTCCCTATCTCACCCGTTCTCTGACACCCTCACTGTCTCACCCGTTCTCTGGTACTTTCATGCTCTCCCGTTCTCTGGCAAACTCTCTGTCTCACCCGTTCTCTGGCACCCTGAGGGTGCCCTCCTTGTGTCTCCTGCTCTCTGACACCTTCACAGTGTCTCCAGTTTTCTGGCACCATCACTGTCTCTCCCTTTCTCTGGCACCCTTCCTGTTTCTTAAGTTCTCTGGTACCCTCACTGTTTCACCCGTTCTCTGGCACAGTTACTGTCTCTCCATTTCTCTGGCACCCTCACTTTCTCTGGCACCCTCACTGTCTCTCCCTTTCTTTTGCACCCTCACTATTTCTCCCGTTCTCTGGCTCCCTCACTGTTTCTCCCATTCTCTGGCACCCTCACTGTCTCTCTCTTTCTCTGGCACCTTCACTGTCTCTCCCTTTCTCTGGCACCCTCATTGTCTATCCTTCTCTCTGGCACCCTAACTGTCTCTCCCTTTCTCTGGCACCCTCACTGTCTCACCCGTTCTTTGGTAATCTCACTGTCTCTCTCGATCTCGGGCATCCTCACTGTCTCTCCCATTCTCTTACAATATCACTGTCACTCCCGTTTTCTGGCACCCTCACTGTCTCACCCGTTTTATGGCACCCTCACTGTCTCACCCGTTCTTTGGTAATCTCACTGTCTCTCCCGATCTCGGGCCTCCTCACTGTCTCTCCCATTCTCTTACAATATCACTGTCACTCCCGTTCTCGTTCTCTGGTACTTTCATTCTCTCCCGTTCTCTTGCACCCTCTCTGTCTCACCCGTTCTCTGGCACACTCACTGTCTCTCATTTTCTCTGACACCCTCACTTTCTATGGCACCCTTACTGTTTCTCCCGTTCTCTGGCACTCTCACTCTCTCTCCCATTCTCTGGCACCCTCACTCTCTCTCCTTTTCTCTGGCACCCTCATTGTCTCTCTCTTTCTCTGACACTTTCACTGTCTCTTCCGTTCTATGGTACCCTCATTGTCTCTCCCGTTCTCTGGCACCTTCACTGTCTCTCCCTTTCTCTGGCAACCTCACTGTCTCTCCCGTTCTTTGGTACTCTCACTGTCTCTCACGTTCTCTGGCACCCTCACTGTTTCTCCCGTTCTCTGGCACCATCCCTGTGTCTCCAATTCTCTTGCACCCTCACTGTCTCTCCCTTTCTCTGGCACCCTCATTGTCTCTCTCTTTCTCTGACACTTTCACTGTCTCTCCCGTTCTCTGGCACCCTCACTATCTCCTCCTTTCTCTGGCACCCTCACTGTCTCACCCGTTTTCTAGCAACCTCACTGTCTCACCAGTTCTTTGGTAATTTCACTATCTCTAACGATCTTGGGTACCCTCACTGTCTCTCCCGTTCTCTGGTACCCTGACTGTCTCCCCCATTCTATTACAATCTCACTGTCTCTCCAGTTCACTGGCACACTCACTGTCTCACCAATTTTCTGGCACCCACTCTCTCTCTCAACCGTTCTCTGGCAATCTCACTGTCTCTCCCGTTCTCTGGCACCCTCACTGTCTCTCCCGTTCTCTGGCACCCTCACTGTCTCTCCCGTTCTCTAGCACCCTCACAGTCTCTCACTTTCTCTAGAACCCTCACAGTCTCTCATTTTCTCTGGAACCCTCAATGTCTCACCCATTCTCTGGCACCCTCACTGTATTAACCGTTCTCTGGCAATCTCACTGTCTCTCGCTTTCTCTAGCACCCTCTCTGTCTCTTCCGTTCTCTGGCACCCTCACTATCTCTAAATTTCTCTGGAACCCTCATTGTCTCTCCCGTTCTCTGGCACCCTCTTAGTCTCTCACTCTGGAACCCTAACTGTCTCTCCCGTTCTCTGGTACCCTCACTGCCTCTTCCGTTCTCTGGCAACCTCACTGTCTCTCCCGTTCTCTGGTACCCTCACTGTCTCTCCAGTTCTCTGGCACCTTCCCTGTGTCTCCAGTTCTCTTGCACACTCACTTTCTCTCCCATTCTCTGGTATCTTCACTGTTTCTCCGTTCTCTGGCACCCTCTGTCTCTCCGCCTCTGGCACTCTCCCTGTCTCACCTGTTCTCTGGCACCCTCCTTGTTTTACTCGTTCTGTGGCACACTCCCTGTCTCACCCGTTCTCTGGCACCATTCGTGTCTCACCCATTCTCTGGCGTCCTCACTGTATCTTCATTTCTCTGGCACACTCACTGTCTCACCCTTTTTCTGGCACCCTCACTGTCTCACCCGTTCCTTGGTAATCTCACTGTCTCTCTCGTTCTCTGGTACACTCATTGTCTCACCAGTGTCCTGGCACCCTCGCTCTCTCTCCTGTCGTTCTCTGGCACCCTTATTGTCTCTCCCGTTCTCTAGCACCCTCACAGTCTTCACTTTCTAGAACCCTCAATGTCTCACCCATTCTCTTACAATCTCACTGTCTCTCCCGTTCTCTGGCACCCTCACTGTCTAAACCGTTCTCTGGCAATCTCACTGTCTCTCCCTTTCTCTCGCGTCCTCACTGTCTCTCCCGTACTCCGGCACCCTCACAGTCTCCTCTGACCTCACTCTCCTTCTCTGGCACCTACTGTTCCCTTCTGGCCCCCCCCTACCCTCCCGTCTCTCCCTTTCTCTGGCACCCTCACTGTCTCTCCGTTCTCTGTCTTTTCTCCGTTTGCCCACCTCTGCACCACCCTCCAGCTCTGGCACTCCTCTCTCCTTCTCTGGTCCTTATTCCCCTTTTGGCCCTCATGTTTCTCGTTCTGTCTCTCACTTTTCTCGTTTCTGGCACTTCTGTCTTCCCTCTCACCCCCTTCTGTTCTCCCCCCGTTTCTCTCCTGGTACTTCTCTCCTTTTTGGCCCCTACTGTCTCCCGTTCTCTGTTTCTGTCTCCTGCTACCTCACTGTCTCTCCCGTTCTCTGGCACCATCCCTGTGTCTCCAGTTCTCTGGCACCCTCACTCTCTCTCCCGTTCTCTGGTACCCTTACTGTCTCCCGTTCTCTGGCTACCTCACTGTCTCTCTCGTTCTCTGGTACCTTCACTGTTTCTCCCGTTCTCTGGCACTCTCACTGTCTCTCCCACTCTCTGGCACCCTCCCTGTCTCACCCGTTCTCTGGCACCCTCCCTGTTTCACACGTTCTCTGGCACACTCCCTGTCTCACCCGTTCTCTGGCACCATTCGTGTCTCACTCATTCTCTGGCACCCTCACTGTCTCTTTCTTTCTCTGGCACCCTCACTGTCTCACTTGTTTTCTGGCACCCTCACTGTCTCACCCGTTCTTTGGTAATCTCACTGTCTCTCCCGATCTCGGGTACCCTCACTGTCTCTCCTGCTGTCTGGCACCCTCCCTGTTTCACCCGTTCACTGGCACACTCCCTGTCTCACCCGTTCTCTGGCACCATTCGTGTCTCGCCCGTTCTCTGGCACTTTCACTGCCTCTCCCGTTCTCTGACACCCTCACTGTCTCTCCCGTTCTCTGGTACCCTCACTCTCTCCCGTTCTCTGGCAACCTCACTGTCTCTCCCGTTCTCAATATAACCAGGGTGGGTAGGGTAATATAGCCAGGGTGGGTAGAGTAATATAACCAGGGTGGGTAAGGTAATATAGCCAGGGTGGTTGGTTAATATAGCCAGGATGGGTAGAGTTAATATAGCCAGGGTGGGTATTATAATAAAGCCAGGGTGGGTAGGGTAATTTGGAACGGGAGAGACAGTAATTGTGCCAGAGAGTTGGAGACACAGGGAGGGTTCCAGAGAAAGAGAGAGACAGTGAGGGTGCCAGAGAACTGGAGTACTCTTGCACACTCACTGTCTCTCCCGTTCTCTGGTACCTTCACTGTTTCTCCTGTTCTCTGGCACTCTCACTGTCTCTCCGGCTCTCTGGCACCCTCCCTGTCTCACCCGTTCTCTGGCACCCTCCCTGTTTCACCCGTCCACTGGCACACTCCCTGTTTCACCCGTTCTCTGGCACCATTCGTGTCTCACCCAAAGTCTGGCACCCTCACTGTCTCTTCCTTTCTCTGGCACCCTCACAGTCTCACCTGTTCTTTGGTAATCTCACTGGTAATCTCCCGTTCTCTGGCATCCTGACTGTCTCACCCATTCTCTGGCACCCTCACTGTCTCTTCCATCGTTCTCTGGCACCCTCATTGTCTCTCCAGTTCCTTAGCACCCTCACAGTCTCTCACTTTCTCTAGAACCCTCACAGTCTCTCATTTTCTCTGGAACCCTCACTGTCTCACCCATTCTCTTACAATCTCACTGTCTCTCCTGTTCTCTGGCACCCTCACTGTTTCTCTTGTTCTCTGGCACTCTCATTGTCTCTCCCGCTCTCTGGCACCCTCTCTATCTCAGCCGTTCTCTGGCACCCTCCCTGTTTCACCCGTTTTCTGGCATCCTCACTGTCTAAACCGTTCTCTGGCAATCTCACTGTCTCTCCCTTTCTCTGGCACCCTCATTGTCTCTCCCGTTCTCTGGCACCCTCACTGTCTCTCCCGGTCTCTGGTACCCTCACTGTCTAAACCGTTCTCTGGCAATCTCACTGTCTGTCCCGTTCTCTGGCAATCTCACTGTCTGTCCCGTTCTCTGGCACCCTCATTGTCTCTCCCGTTCTCTGACACCCTCACAGTCTCTCACTCTCTCTGGCACCCTCACTGTCTCTTCCGTTCTCTGGCACCCTTACTGTCTCTCCCGTTCTCTGGCACCCTCTTTGTCTCTCCCGTTCTCTGACACTCTCACTCTCTCTGGAACCCTCACTGTCGCTCCCTTTCTTTGGCACCCTCACTGTCTCTCCCGTTCTCTGGTACCCTCACTGTCTCTTCCGTTCTCTGGTACCCTCACTGACTCTCCCGTTCTCTGGTACTCTCACTGTCTTACCCATTTTCTGGCAATCTCACTGTCTCTCCCGTTCTCTGATACCCTCACTGTCTCAACCGTTTTCTGGTACGCTTCTTTTCTCACCCGTAATCTGGCACCCCTCACTGTCTCACCCATTCTTTGGCACCCTCACTGTCTCACCCGTTGTCTGGCACCCTCACTGTTTCTCCCGTTCTCTGGCACCCTCACTGTGTCTCCCGTTCTCTGGCACCCTCACTGTGTCTCCCGTCAATTCCTTCGTCAAACTAGGGTTTAATTCCCAGCATACCTGTCTATCGTCTTCTCTGAGTGCTTCTCCAGCCATCAGCAGACTTCAGACGTCGACCTCTCCACCCACATGCACACTCCGGTGGGAGTAACAGCATTATATAGTGCAAGTGAATCTTTAGTGGTTTTTGGTCCACCAAAGTCGTTACAAGGATCATGAAAGCTGTCAGTGTAGTGAACAACCCGAGAAGTGAGATACAAGCTGCCCTAAATCAGAAAAGGGAGGTGAAGGTTATAATTTATGTAAAACAATTTGAAAGTGGAATCAGTCCCAGGAGAGAGAGGCTGGAGGCCTAGTGTTGGGTGTAGGTGTTGCCACAAGCCAGTAACTGCAAATTCAAACAGAATAAGTGTGTCCCAAACCAGATAGATAACAGATAAGGATAAATGAGCTCGTGAATAATAAAAAATTATAAAGTGAGGGGAAAGAAAAGAAAAAAATCAAAAAGAAAATATCCAGTATTCTCGGGACTCTTGTGTTTTCCTGAAACAATTGTGGACAATAAGGGTTTAAATTGTTCACCTGATAGCAAAGTGAAAACCTAGAGCGGTATTTGAAGCACGGTTAATGTGGATATAATAAATATAGAAATATGGAGTTTTATGGCAAGGTAACAGAAGTAAGACACGAGAGAGAGAGTGGTGGGTAGATTGCATTTTATTGGACTGCAAGAAGGCCTTTGACACAGTTCCTCACAAGAGATTAGTACAAAAACTGGAGGACCAGGTACACTTAACAGGAAGAGCACTGCAATGGATCAGGAGTACCTGACAGGAGTCAACAACGAGTCATGGCACGTGACGAGGTGTCAGAGTGGGCGCCTGAGACGAGTGCTGTTTTTGGTATATGTGAATGACATGACGGAAGGGATAGACTCAGAAGTGTCCCTGTTTGCAGATAATGTAAAATTAATGTGGAGAATTAAATCGGATGAGGATCAGGCAGGACTACGAAGAGACCTGGACAGGTTGCAAGCCTGGTTCAGCAACTGGCTCCTTGAATTTAACCCTGCCAAAGGGCAAAGTCATGAAGCACGGGAAGAGCAAAAACACTGCAGACAGAGTACAGGCTAGGTGGCCAAAGACTGCAAACCTCACTCAAGGAAAAGGTTCTTGGGGTGAGTATAATACCGAGCACATCTCCTGAGGCACACATCAACCACATAACTGCTGCAGCATATGGGCGCCAGGCAAACCTGAGAATAGCGTTCTGATACCTCAGTAAGGAATCGTTCAAGAAACATGTATGCTAGGCCCATACTGGAGTATGCAGCACCAGTTTGGAACCCACGACTGCTCAAGTACGTCAAGAAATTAGAGAAAGTGCAAAGGTTTGCAACAAGACTAGTTCCAGAGGTAAGGGAAATGACCTACGAAGAAAAGTTAAGGAAAATCGGCCTGACTACACTGGAGGACAGGATGGTTAGGGGACACATGATAACGACACACAAAATACTGCGAGGAATTGACAGGATTGACAGGGTGGACAGAGACAGGATGTTCCAGAGATGGGACACAGGAACAAGGGATCACAATTGGAAGTTGAAGACTCAGATGAGTCAAAGAGATGTTAGGAAGTATTTCTTCAGTCACAGAGTTATCAGGAAGTGGAATAGTCTGCCACATGTGTCTCCCAAGGTATTAAAGTGAAATTAATATGTGACAAGTGAAAGAAATACAATGAATAGGTTATATTATATATCAACAAGAAACGAAAGTGGATATACGCTAGAACACCTCATCGACTTGGACAATCTACAGGATACTACAGGCTGCTACAGGCTGCATCGCATCCAAGTATTCACCTATGCGTGGTTTTCGGGGAGTCGGGTGTAAATTCCAATTACCTAACCGCCAAGCTGTTTGTGAACGGTCAACTCTCATAGTAAGATAAGGAATAGGATTCCAAGTACTCGGTAACAAATAGCAATTGGTAATTTCTAGTAGAAAAGGGCGAGCAGACAGGTGAATCATAGAATACATTAACTGGTAGATCAGGTGTAAGTCCAGGTCAGGCCAGGTAGAACACTGTAGACGACCTCGCAGACCCCACATACACTCATACACCATAACACACAATTTCACTACTACTTTTCACACACTTAATAAACCCACACACATATAGTTCCACATACACACACACACACACATACACACACACACACACACACACACATAGATCCACACACAGCATAGAATACATTAACTGGAAGATCAGGCGTGAGTCAAGTTACGCCAGGTAGAGGCTTACTGCAGACGACGTATCACTCGCAAACTCCACATATACACCGCACCATAACACA
>WNWK01013504.1:0-55077 GCA_009830355.1 Cherax destructor
AAAAGAAGTGTTTCCAGTAAGAGACCTCCGGTGACCCTTGACAGCAGGGGAAGCCAGGTCAAGACAACAGGAGACATAGCCACTGCAGAAATAAGTTCTGGATACCATAAGGTGGCTTTAGAAAGCATAGCAGGTCTCCTCAGTGGTTACAAGAATCGAATAGCTGTAAATAGACAAATACAAAACATTAAAGCGATGCCTTAAAAGAAAATATAAAGTACAAATAAATTCCCTTTCTAACGTCTTTGAATAGGGGCAAAACAAAAATTAAAATTATGAAATTACATTTAATGACGTTTCTTTAGGGACGGGACAGTGCATCTGCAATAACATTATCACCTCCTTTAATATGTTGAATACTTATAGCAAATGGTTGTATCCTAAGGGACCATCTTTGAATTCTAGCATTTTTGGCCTTCATAGTGTTTATAAACGTTAAGGGATTATGATCAGTTCTTACTCTAATTTTATGAGGAGTGGTCCCAAGAGTGGTCCCAAGAAAGACTTCAAAATGTTCCAAAGCTAAGACCAAAGCTAGTGCCTCTTTCTCAACGGTAGCATACGTTAATTGATGGGATTTCAATTTAGCAGAAAAATAACAGACTGGGTGTAAAAGGTCGGAAGAGGAGGAAGGTTGTAGAAGAACAGCGCCCACAGCGTAATCACTGGCATCGACTTTTAAAGTAAAGGGAGCTTCGAACACAGGGCTCTGTAGGACTGGAGAGGAACCATGTAGACGCTTTAGACGAGTAAAGGCTAGCTCACTTGCAGTTGTCCATTCAAAGGGAACTTTAGAACTTGTAAGTTCAAAAAGGGGTGCCGCCACTTGTGATTTTTTTTTTTTTATATTTTATTTAAAAACATTATGGACAATTTTACATATGTCAAAAATACATCTTAACAAATAAATAGGCGACAATCAATTATTCAATGTTAAGCTGATTAAACCCCACACAATATATATGTCAAACACAAGCTATGTACCTCTAGAACTTCCTACTAACACCACACATACACTAACCAATATTCTTAATACATCAAGGTCACAAAAACATATGTACAAAGGTGCAGTCCTATGACAAGTGATACATGACCATCATAAACATCACTTGTACTTAATATGTACAAAAATTATATATATTACTGTAAACCCTAGTTCACTTTTTAATTCCTTCACAACTCACACTGTATAAAATAACCTATACTCCTATATCCTTATGCAAGACATATAACAATTATAAAAACCCTTCAATGATGCAACTTGCATCACCATATGTAAAATCTGTTATGGTATAATCACATGTCCCCCCCCCCATCTACACTCACTTTTGCTCACCATTTGGGATGCAGCAAACCCCCAATTACTTGCTACTCTTTGTACAATATACACATTTAATCCTACATAAACACAAAATATCAATGAGAACAAATTCAACCACTGTAAGCTTAAACTTATGTTCTCACTCCTATCATTGTACAAAAATATAACCCCAAAACCTAACCTACACACACCCATCCTCTACCATACAAAACCCAGCATATACCATACATACCCTCCTTATCCCTTAAGTCCATCTTTGTGTTAAGCATACATTAAATAGTTATACAAAACAAACTTATTCAATAATTTTTACAAAACATATCAAGCTAACAATATACATTTGATTCAAGGCCATAAATGACTCAACTTAAACTATTCAAAAATAAAAGCACGTTATTCTGGCAAAAAAAGGTGAAACCTCCCTCATCCCTTCAATAATCCCGTGCTCATGTATTATACTGCCTACTGGTCTGTCCATTAACTGCCATCCAGCACTTTTCACAAACCACAGTGAAAGCCCCCTTCACACTACCCCTGACACCCCCACCACCCCTTTTAAGACGGCATTCGCACAAATACACCTTACACTCAAGTCTTAGTCTGTGTTCAGCAAACCAGTACATAATGCTTTCCCCTAAACCCCATGATAAACAGTCTCCCACTAGTACCAAACTCTCCTCATCCACCCATCACCCACACCCATCCACACATCATGCACACCACCCATACATAGAAACACCCCCTTCCACAACCGTTTCCCCCCTCGAACAGCCCCCTTAGTCATTCACCCTATCTAACCCTAAAAGTATCCCGACAGTCATGTGCCTATAGGCCTCAGGAAAAGCCCTTCCCCAATCCCTACCATATACAACTTCGTTCCGACACTTTGTTCGATAAAACGCGCCGCCAGCACCTAACCCTCACCTCCCTACTACATCCCTCATACTCCAAGACACATGTATGTAATCTGCTACAATATACAGTATGGCTCTCCTCACGTCTACACCTACTCCCTCCACGTCCATACTTAAAACCCTCAAAAAGGACAACCCCCCACCCACCGTAACACACCGCCTACCCATGCACGCACCCTACCCAAAACCTCACAAAAGTAAATGACGTGATATGCGGTATCCAAAGCCCACATCTCAGACATCCCTCCTTATTATACCCATGATGACTAACTGCGCCGTGAAGCTAAAATCCCTGTAAAAACCTATAAACCGTCTCACGAACCTTCGCAGGCAGCCTCATACGATGTAACCAAACCCAAATCGCCCCCAATTGTACATAGGGTACACTGCCTCCCCTGCACCAACTCTTCTTTTAAAACCCCCTCCCCAAGACCCCAACCTTCAGTCTCCCCGGCTCACGAACTACCAATAACATTCGCAACATCCCCTCACACTCAAAAAGGGCCTTCCCACCCCACCATCTCCTGATCTCCTTCATTACCTGCCCCACCCTCATTCCTCTAGGTCCCCCCTCCCATAGAAAACGTTGCTTAACATAAATGCCTTGCACTCTCCCTCGCAAAGGAATGAGTCCCAACCCTCCCCTACCCACCGGCGTCATTACAACCTTCTTATTCAACCAATGCCTTCCATACGCCCATACATACCGTAAAACCCTCTGTTGCAATTTCTCCACATCCACATCCCTAATGGGGTACACCGCTGCAACATACCATAATTTACTATAAATCAAAGTATTAATGGCTATGACCCTCTGAAATAATGTTACATCTCCAGGCCTCCAGCCTCCCAACCTCCGTATGGCTGCCTCAACCACTGAAACCGAATTAATTTCTCTAGCCATCTGTACGTCATTGCAATACAGAACCCCACATATTTTCAGCCTATCTACCACAACCCAACCATACCTATGCCCCAACGCCCCCCACCCACGTCCCTACCTCCAACAACTTAGATTTTGCCCGGTTCACCCTCATTCCAGTAGCTTCCCCAAAAACTTCTATACAAATCCCAATGTATTCCAGGCCCCCCTCACCTTCTACCATTATGGTCGTATCATCCACAAAACCAACTATTCCACTAACACTATCCCTATTCGTATCACCCCCCCTTACTCTTCCCACCACTAACCGATAAAAGGATCCTGAAGACAAGCAACAACATTGAGATAAAGGACACCCTGTCTCAGACCTCTGTCCATACCCATGACTCCCTACCCTCCCATTCACCTGTACCCGTACTAATGCGTCTCCATACAACGTCCGAACCCAATCCACCACCTCCTCCCCAAAACCCTTCCTTCTCAAAATGTCCAACAGCACGTCCCTGTCTACATTGTCATAGGCAGTTTCCCAATCCAAACCCAACACACCTCCCCCTTTGCCTCTATAAACTCCCTAATCCTTCCATGCCCAGCCCACATACATCTCCCCGGTATCCCAAATTGCCCCCTCTCAATTACTTTCCCCAAAACTTTTTTCATCCTATTACCTAAGATTCTTGCAAATATTTTATAGTCAGCACATAACAACGATATACCCCTATAGTCGCGAATCATCTCCGCCTTCTTCCCTTTTGGCACCAACACGACTACCCCAGTACGTTGATCTACACCCATGGAACCACGCTCCTTCATATAATTAAAGACCTCTGTTAAACACACCCTAATTGCATCCCAATTCTGCACATAAAAATCACTTGGTAAGCCATCAATCCCAGGTGCCTTTCCCAACTTCATACCTTTTACAGCCTCCCATACTTCGTCCACTGTAATACGCCCCTCCATCTCCTCCCTATCCCCATCCATGACATCTCTCTGAATACCCTCCAAAATCTCCTCTCTAGCCTTTCTCACCTCATCTCTTTTAGTCAAGTGCTCCCTGAACCAATGTTCCACATACCCACCTATGCCCTCCGTTGTCCTCAAAACCTGCCCCTCCCTATATCCACCTAAAGCCTTACCCACCCGTAATGTCATCACTGTCATACCCTTCCTCCTTGTCTGAAAACCATGTAACACAGTCATTGATGGCTTATCACCCCAAAGAACATCATCCATACCACTCCACACTCTAAGCGCATGGAACCTTTCATTTTGTATTTCCTTAAGATGCTCATGTAATCCCGTATTTCTTCCTCGTGATATCCCACCCCACCATAACAATCTCTCAACTGTCCCTCCAAATACCTTTGCAATCCAAAACTCAACTGGGTCTCCTCCCAACCCTCCCGCTTGTAATACGCTCGTATTGCTACCTTCGCGTGTACATTCCCCACGTCTCGTCCTCTTTGACCCTCCCCCCATAACCTCCCCCACCACTCCGCAAACCTCCCTATGGTCCACCCTCCAACCACCTGACATTAAGTTTCCCATAACCCGGATACGTTTTGACAACCCCTCCCATTGCAACTGTGCCAGCACCCACGGTGATCAGAAAACCAACATTGATATAATCCACATTCCCTACTGTTATTGCCCCAGCCACGTATATTCGATCCAGCCGAGCTGCATACCCTCTCCTTATGAAAGTATACTCTACGTTGCCACCCCCTCCACCATCTGCATCAACCACGCCAACTGCCCTAAAGACTTCTCTTAAAACCCCCAACTCACATCCCGCCCCCCTCGGTTCCACATCCTGTTTCCGGATAATACTGTTCCAATCTCCACCTACTATCGCAATAACAGGTAACCCTCTCAAAAAATAGACCAACTCATCCCGCACAAATTCCTCCTTAATCCTTCTATTATTCATTGCCGGCATGTAAACCCCTACGAACACCACACGCACATCTCCCCATACCCCCTCCACACGCACCACTCTTCCCCCCCCTCCTTCCTCCCAAGTTAACAAACTAAAAGGGCTGGTCTCTCTGATTCCTACCGCAACACCTCCCTTAAAACTATCAGCGCTACCCGCATACACCTTGTACCCATCCAAACACAAGTCCCTACCATACCTAAAATTATGTTCCTGTAATATACATACATCTACATTCAACCTTCTCAACGTCACCGCTACCCACTTTCGTTTGACCTCCGCTCGGAGGCCATTAACATTCATTGTTAAACACCTGAAAAAAGTGAAGGGGGCTTTCCTCTATGCTTTTGTATCTTTGGTGATACCACCTTCGAAGACCCAAACTTCCCTCCCTTACCCAATCACTCCTTGTCCAAAACCTTTCCCTGTACACCTATCCTACCTCCCTTCGCTACATCAACCCATGTTTTTTTGCTGACCCGTTGACCTGGAGTGGGGAAATCCTCATCCGAAGTTTCACCCGACCTCTTCCGGGACTCACCTGAGGCCTCCATCTCCTCCTCCACATCTCCTCTGTGCACCTCCACTCGCACCTCTTGAACCAATGCCGGTAGCATTCCATCACTCTTGCCAACATTCTCTGGTACAATGCTATCCCCAGACTCCACACCAACTGTAGAACAACCCTGTAACTCCCCTGGCAAAGTCCCTGCAAAGAATTCCTGGAATTCCTGAATCAATGGATCAGGTAACACCAAACCTGCTTCCTCCTGACCTGAAGCCTCATCAAGACTCCCAGTTGCCACGTCCTGATTCGTCTGAGGTAAAGTGAGGACACGCCCATCCTCATTGTCCACTATTTCACTCCATTTGCCGGTAGCCGCCATATCCATCTCTTCCGTTGCTACCGGTAGTTCCTCCCCAACCACAACATTCTCCTTCTGCAACACATCAACACGACTGGGTCGCTGCTGCTCCATCCTCTTGTCACAAGTTGCCGCCATATGCGCCGCCGAACCACATATCCTACAAGTCCTCTGTTGTCCAGCGTACGTAACGTAGACTTGCGTACGAAATCCATCCATGGTGACATAGGACGGAATCTGGCTCCTTAAGGTCATTTTCAGGGAATATGAACCCTCCAACAGCCCAGCATAAATACCTTGAGCCCACCATCCAACCGAGGCAGCATGAACAACCCCGTACCAGCCAAATGCCTCCCTGACATCAGCCTCACTCGCCTCAAAAGGCACATTCCGAAGTCTTATCCAAGTATAGTAGCTGGAAACATCCCGAAGTCGTACCACTAGACTGGAGTTGATCTCAATCCTCTGCTCTTGATATCTCTCCACCACTCTGTCGTAAACACTGCTCTCCAGGAATTTCACAAAGATTCTGGCAGAACCATTCAATGCCAATCCACACAATTCACTATGCGATATTCCATAGGTGTCACGTATTATCGCTGGTAACAGTACATCCGCATTGCTGGGATAAATGGCCCCCTGCAATACCTCAACACAGACTGTATTGACTCGGCGCTTACTCCTGTCCGCCATCTTTGTGAAAATCAGTAGTATGCGGTGGTACCACCAGGTGCCAGAGCAGTCGCACCCGCACACCACCAAGGCTGGGCTGCGAATGTGACTTGTGAAAAATTAGGGCAAAACCGGCGGTAGTAACCAGCCATCCCTAGGAACCTTTGCACGCCCTTCTTGTCTTTCGGAACGGGGAAATCCATAATAGCCAGAATCTTAGCGTTGACTGGGGCAACAGTTCCTTGTCCTATATTAAATCCCAAGTATTTTATTCGGGCTTGTCCGAACTCACATTTAGTTAGATTGACAGTAAAATGGTGCTCTTCTAGTTTTTTTCAGAAGGCCTCCAGTCGTATCTTGTGTTGGTGCCAGTCATCACTAAATACTACCAGATCATCAAGGTAGGCTTCGACGCCTTCCAAGTCGAACGTCAGCCTGTTCATAAGCCTCTGGAAGGTAGAAGCCGCGTTGCAGAGTCCGAAGGGCATCACTAGGTAATTAAACAGGCCTCCAGGCACTGTAAAAGAAGAAATTTCCTGAGCTCGTGGTGATAAAGGCACCTGATAATAACCACGCAGGAGGTCCAAACGACTGACGTATTTGGCACTGGAGATTTGTCAATCAGGTCGTCAACCCTAGGAAGGGGAAATCCATCTGGCACAGTTATGGAATTTACTCTACGATAGTCGGTACACATTCTATACGAACCGTCCGACTTAGGTACCAGGACACACGGAGAAGCCCAAGGGCTCTTACTAGGTTCAATCAAACCATGGTCAAGTAGGAAATGTATCTCATCCCTTAGAGCCTTATTCTTAACTGGGCTAACCCGATAAGGTGCTTGTTTGATCGGTGCTGCTACTTGCACGTCCACATCATGCATCCCCATAGAACATTGTCGGGGGATATCTCCAACGACATCGCACTCGACACGAGCACAGCAGACGGTCACCACGAGCATCAGCACGACGAGCACGCCAACTGCACACCTGTGCACCTCACACATTCCCAGTATTGTCATCCCTGCGATCCCCGTTGGGGAGGGGAACCTTTACTGCGTCTGTGTAGCATCACCACCATGATGCAATACTCCAACAGGGTCAAGATCAAGCCTGTTAGTGGAGTTATAAATGACTCCACTAAGCTAGCACTTGCGTCTGCTGTTAGCAGCAGTCTGCAAGTAAAATTCACTGCTATCCTGACACTCAAGGCGGCCTTCATTGTCGTCTGCACCGATGACAACGAGGCTGAAAAACTACTGACCACCACTGCTATTACCAAGCTTCAAGAACGGGGATTCCAAATATGGACTTCCCCTGCAATGAGGGCTAAGAGGACTGTGTTCCTCAAACGCCTAGACTCACTCATCACTGCTCAAGACATCGCTGATATCAAGACATCTATAGAGGACCTGAACCCCTGGGCAAAGGTCGACTCCATTCTAAAAATTCCTACTGCACCGTCCATGATGAAGGTCACCTTCACTGACGTCACCATGGCAGAGAAAGCACTAGATGAAGGAATAGCAGTACATTACTTTCACATCAACCCTGCCTTCATTGAAGCAGAAAGATACACAATTGTTCCACAATGCTACAATTGCTTCTCGTACTTACACAGCACCAAGGAATGCACCAACAAGGACAAGAAGTTCTGTACAAACTGTGGTACTGAAGGCCACGACTACAAGTCCTGCTCCACCACCACTCAACCCAAGTGTCTTAACTGCAAGACTGAGCACCACACCTTGGCTGCTCGTTGTCCAACACGCCGTGAAGTACTAAAGAAAGCACAAGAAGTTAACCTGAAAAAGGCACAGCAAAAGTCACCTACATATGCTGCCATCGCCAAGATCCAGTCCAACACCACTAAGATTCTCAAAGCCACACTACCACCCACCAACGCAGTCGCCACACCGCCAACAATGGACACCACAAAGATTCAGTACTGCATGATATATGCCCACATGGCCAACATGGCGAATCCTGGCTCATTCAACACTGTCATCAATGAGATTTTTGAACTAAATAATATGCCCAAGTTCAACTTTCCTGACTCACCACCATCAGCCGACATTATCAAATGCACCAGTGCGCCTCTGAACATCTCAACGCCTGCTCAACCAACACCACCACCACCACCGCCATCACCACCACCACCACAGGCTCCTCCTTCCGACTCTGAGATGGACCAATCAGAGACAGTGCAGGAGCCGCAAGCTCTCTCCTTCTCTGCACTCCAACCACCAACCAAACAAGCGAAACCTACGACAAGCACTACAGTACAGCAACCAAAATATATAAATTACATCGATGTCACCTTCTTCACTACTACAACAGAGAAGACTGATTTATCTACATTTGAAGTCGGCGAAGGACTCGCATCTGGAAAGATCAAGTTCACCTGTATCCCAAATTTCGACAGGTCACCTCAAGACTTTCTCGACTCTTTTGTCCCACTAAGTAAGACACCAGAACACAGGGAAGTCAGAATGATAATCAAAACCCTGCGAAGATCCTCGTTTAAGAAGCTCACCAATGGCTACAAAACTGACGACATCAGCAGTCTTAACACCTGGTAAACCTCTATATCTCCACCGCCATTCCTGTCGACCAATCATCGTGTAGCAGCCTCCCTTCCCAGTCTTCCTGCTCCTGACGCCTGCCAGAGACCAATCACCATCAAGACTGATCCAACACCAAGCAAGATGCAGCCAGCCAGCAAGTATGCCGCCTTCAGTGTGTTCTTCTGCTTCAGTATTGCTGTTCCAACGGCTTCACAAGGCTCAGCGGTTGGGTTTAGTCCTGACTCTTTTCTCTTCAACTGCAGACATTCCTCTCACCAGCTATTCTTCGTCTGTCCACACTTCCCGCTCGCCCTTCGTGGGGTACTTACCTGAGAGTATTCGTTTCGTTTCGTTTCGATATCTCCAACAGCATTCCTACACCGGCAAGACGTAGCTGCTCCTGAATTTACTTCGTTCAGTTGCCTTGCGATCCCCGTGCTGGGAGAGGCTTTTTACCTCTTAGGAGGAGGTGTTGATTCACCGGGAAATCTCCCGGCCCGGGTCTTTACCAGATGGTGACCCGGCTCCGGCTCCCTGGCGTGGGAGTAGCAGAGACCGAAGTCTCCCATTGGAGGGGATACCCCTCAGCAGTGGGACCAACTGGTCCCAGGCCTAGCCATATTCGCCCACAAGCACGTAGGTAGATAGTTGCTAGGCCCCTCTGGTCTGCCACCTTCCCCGCCCCAAGGAGGCTGACGGGAAGGGCAGGCTTGCGAGCCGCAGATGGTAGCAAGCTCCAGCCTTGGCACCTACCCTGCCCTAGAAGGGCTGGGCATGGTGATCGACCTTTTACCTCTATTCTATTCTATTCTATATGATCTGCCGGTATGGATCCCGGCCCGGGTCTCTTCCAATTTGGCGACCCGGCATCGGTTCCCCTGTAGGGAAGTGTCATGTATCGACGTTAAAGGTACATGTGTGGTATTCCTTTGGTGGGAAGAGGGGTCCTCTCCGAATCTATGGACAAACGAAGTCCCAAAAGGTAGTTGCTCCAATGGTAGTTGGTGCAGGGTGCAACGGAGGCCCTCAGCAGGCCTTCACAGTGACGTCAGCGGGGGGGCGGGTGACATGCAATGACTGGGAGTAAGGTCTCCAAATCTTTAACAGCCAAGTACACCAGATGTGCCGCCTCATCTTCCCGGGCCCGGGCCCGCCCCACCGGGGTCATCGGGAAGTGTCTGCGGCGAAGGGGCAATGTAGCTTGGCAGTCTAACAGGTAGTGCACCAGGGGAGTGGAAACCATCCGGTCACAGTGGGCACAGAGCTCCTCTCTTGCTTGTTCAATGATCTGTGCAGTGGTGGGATACCCTAAGCACAGGCGGTGGATAGCCACCCGCAGTTCCCTGGGCTGCTTCCGAATGGTTGGAGGGGGCGCCCTGTGAGTCGCCCTGTCATACCAGCGGCGGCTCCGGGAATCCCCAGGGTCAGGAAGTGGGCGCCTGGCCGCACTGGTAGCCCATAGCATAATCTGGCTGAGGCTGATGGCGATTGCACCACGTGGCTGTGCCTCGAGCGTTGCGGGTTTAGCAACCTCATCTGCTGCATCATTGCCTGGGATACCCACATGGCTTGGGATCCAGTTGATGGTGGCTCTGCGACCCTGGGCCATGAGCGTCTGCAGGTCGCCCCGAATGGACGTGAGTAAGTGTATGTTGTCCCTTGGCTCTTTGTGCATAATTGCCTGGATTGCTGACTTGGAATCAACATGGATGACGGGAGGATGCTGATGGTCTGCAATCGCATGCTGCAGAGCTCGTTGAATGGCGTAGAGTTCAGCCTGGAGTATGGTGCAATGGTCTGGGAGGCGCCATCCTGCCGTCAGATTGCTGTGGAACATCCCAGCAGCTGTTCGGCCCGCCTCTGGGTCTCTGGAGCCATCAGTGTAATATGGCACACACCCAGGGGTTTCCACACCCGTAATGCTAGCTGAAGCAAGTTGTTGCAGAATGTGCTGGGGACAATGCCTCTTGCTGCCTGGTAGGGCTGTCCAGTGCACTGCCAACAGCTCTGGCGCCCAAGGGGGCGGCACCGTGTAGTTCGCTGCAGGTCTGTCGCAGCCTCCATCCTGGAGCAATGGCATGGGCAGGAGCTTCCTTGTGGCATCTGCAACTGACCACAACCACCGGCGGCCGCGGTGCATTGGTATGACATGTCCCTGGTGGACCCGTATATCCCTCATCAGTTTTTCAGCTCCTGGGAGGCGGAGGTACTTTGCTATCCTCTTGGCAGCTATAAGTTGGATCCTGTCCTCAAGGGGCTGCAGCTGCGCCTCGAAGTTTAGAGCCACCGCATTGGCCCACCTAGGCGCCCCCAGCATGGCCCGTACAGCTGTGTTTTAGACTACACAGAGACACTTGATGTTCGTGGGCCTGGCGTGAACCAGAGCAAGCGCCCCGTAGTCGATGAGCGAGCGTACGGCCTGTATGTAGAACAACCTCATGACCTCGAGGCTGGCCCTGACCTTAGGGTTGGCCATGGCACTCATTGCCCGGACCCTCTGCAGAGCTCTCTCTTTGATGTGGCGTACATGTTTCTGGAAGGTGAGTTGCTTGTCAATGTAGATGCCAAGGTACCTATAGCTGTGAACCCATTCCAGGTTGATGCCCAGGATCCGCAGCCTCTCATTGGGTTCCTTAGTGCGAAGGATCATGGCTTTGGATTTTGCTGCAGATATCTTGAGCCCCAGGCGATGGCAGGTGGAAGCCAGTAGATCGAGGTCCTCCTGGGCTCGGTGCAACAGCCGGCGCTTCCTGGATATGACAAGCGCCAGGTCATCGGCGTAGCTGAGCAGGAAGGTGCCTGTGGAGAAAGGCAAGCTCACAAGCTGGTGCATCAGTACATTGAACAGGGCAGGACTAAGCACCCCACCCTGTGGAGTGCCATTTTCGAGGGTCTTGAGAGAAGAGGTATGCCCCTGGAAACGGACCCGGGCGCGCCTGTCCTGGAGATAGGATCGAAGCCACGCAAGCAGCCTGCCCTTAACTCCTCTGCGGGCCAAGAGTGCAAGGACGGCAGGTGCACTGGCGAGCTCGAAAGCTTTCTCAAGGTCGAGGAAGACAACAACGTGAGCTTGGGCGTCTGACCCAATGCTGGCCAGTAGGGTTGTAAGGCTTTCAAAGGTGCCCACTCCTTTGGTGAACCCATAGAGGTGTCCATGAGGAGGGCCAAGCTTCCACCTCAGTCGCTCCAGCACCATCCTCTCAGACACCTTGGAGATGCAACTGGTGAGGGAGATGGGTCTCACACTGCCAGGATCCCCAGGTTTAGGAATTGGTATGATGTCAGCCTCCTACCATACAGCAGGGAGTCTGCCGGCTCTCCAAGTCCTGTTGATGACCCCCAGGACAGCTTCGTGACCAGACTGGCCAGACCGAGTGATCATGCCATAGGTAACACCATCATGCCCAGGTGCAGTGTCCCGATGAGATGTGAAGGCTGCCTGGAGCTCCCGGTCAGTGAAGTCTTCGTCGGTGGAATCCTTTGCCTGGCACGCTGCTTGGATCGCCCCCACCCTTCTAGGAAGGAGAGTGTTCTGTAGGTCCTGGAGATCCTGAGGCAGTTGAGCCATAGCTGCTCTGGAGGTGAAGAGTTCCACCAGTCGCTCAGCCTCTGCTGCAGGATCTGGGTGTGCTCGAGCTACACTGCGACACTGCCCAGTGGCCATTCGTAGCTTGGTCCATATCTCAGATAAGGTGGTGGAGTAGCTGAGGGAGGCACACCACTCAAACCATTTAGCCTGCCGGACCCTGTGCGAGACATGGCGCGCATGCCGCACCACTTCCCTTAGCAGATGCATGGACTCGGCCGTGGGATTGCGCCTGTGCATCTTGCGGACGACATTGATGCGGTGGTTCTGTTCCTTGATTACCTCATTGTAGAACCACCAGTCACGCTTGTATGACCCTCTGCCCATAATCCTAGGTACGGCTGCCTCAGCTGCCAACGTGAAGGCTGCCTGTAGGTTCTGAGCCGCCTCATCTGGATCATCTGGTAGAGTAGTCTCCGCCCACCAGCGCTCGATGACCTCTCGGAAGCACGGCCAGTCGGCCTTCTTGAGATTCCATCTGGGGGTATGCGTAGGAGGTGGGAGCCGCTGGACCATCAGCGTAGTGACTACTGCAAAGTGATCACTGGTTAGACGGGGGTGGACCTCTCAACTTGCACTTGAGAGCAGCCGTCTGGAGATGAGTGTGATGTCCAGACGGCCACCGTAGTGATGGGTTGGCTCCCCATTGTTGAGGAGGGCGATCTCAGGTACATCCTCCAGCACAGTCGCAAGGTGCCTCCCTGCCGCGTTGGTGGGGGAGACAGAATTAAGTATTGGGTGATGGGCATTGACATCCCCAGCCACAATAAGACCCTCCAGGGGGGCGAGTGCAGCCACCTCTGAAATGTCAAGGGTGGACCTAGGGCTTCTGTATATATTGTAAATCACGAGAGGTCCATCCGGAAGGTGTAAGGTGGCGGCCTGTACCTCCACGCCCTCCCCGCAGTCGATGGGGTCAGTGGAGATAGAGTGAGGGATAGTATTCCTGACGTAGACTGCTGTGCCCCTGCCAATGCCTTCCAGGCGCTGAAGGTAAGCCGAGAATCCCGGGATACGTGGCGGTGATTGATGTGGTGGTTCGGTAAGTGTCTCCTGGAGCAGGAAGACATCGATCTCATCTTGTACCGCAGCTTCAATCACTAAGTGAAGTTTCCGCCGTAGCCCACAAATGTTCCACTGAAGGATCTTCAAGGGGAGTAGAGGGGACCCTCTGATTCCATCTCCGCCTGGGACATGTTGTCCTCCGTTGTTGGTGACCCTGGGGTCTCCTCCATCACGGACTGGAAGGACTCTTGGATGATGGCTTGAAGTTCCATTGAGTCCTTCCTGTCCAGGAGGACAACGCCTAGCATCCACGACAGGAGCTGTCTGCAGGCGCCCCTGTCCTCCGCCGACGGCAGCAGGCGAGTGAGGAGCTCTGAGATGACCCCAACGGTTTTCTTCAGACGAGTAGGAAATGAATCTACCATTACCTCTGTAGGCGTTGGGTCGGACGACTCTTGGTGCTGGTCCTGAGCCAGCAGGTAAGTTTAGGTGGCTGTCGACACTGCAGCTGCATAAGCTGGGTGCACCCTGGGTCCGGCCGGAGTGGCCGTGGACGTCCGGGTCTCCTGGCGGGGAGCCGCTGCTTGACTCTGGACATTCGCAGGAGGGGCCTGCCCTCGGGAAGAGGCATGCTGGCGAGATGGCGTGGACAGTCTGTGCCCAGCAGTGGCCTGCTGGGCAGTGTTCCTGGCCTGTTGTCGCTTTTCCCAGTGACTCTGTCTTCTTGGCCACCTTGCTGGCTGCAAGCCATTGACTGCCCCCTGATGCCTCTGCTGGGAGCCCAGTACTGGGAACTCGCAGGTATCGCCCATCTGTGGCAACCGTGGTGTTGTGGTTGGAGCCCATGCTGACTGTTGTTGGGCAGGTCTGAGGTTGGGCGTTGCCGCGGGTGCCAAGCCGTTCCGGTGACGCACTCGCTGCCAGTGCTGCACCATCACAGGACAGCTCTGGTTCCAGGCATGGTGCCTCTTTGAGCAGTTGGCACACTTGGGCTCCGGCCGAGAGGTCTCGCTGGTCGGTTGAGGAGTGCAATGCAGTCCTTCGAGTCGTGTGCCTTGCTGCACACTCCACACCTCTTCCCTCGCTGGCAGGTGGCTGCAATATGATTGAACCCCTGACAGTTGAAGCACTGCAGTGGGCCTGTCAGGTACGGCCGGATCTTGAACCTTCCCCAGACCCCAAGGTCCAGGTGCGTGGGGAGTGGGCCTTTGTGGTGTATCAGCACCTGTCGGGTGGGCACCTTGTTCACCTTGGCAGTGAGTCGCTCTGCCTTGACAATATTGGGCAGTTTCAAAATGGGGTCCAATGGAAGGGGCACAGGGACGTGTAAGAGCACCCCCTTGTACACCTTCTCCCAAGCAATCAGTTCCACCATGCTGGGATGCGTCACAACCAGTCCCTTTAATACCTCGTATGAGTCCTCGTCCTGAGGAACGACCAAAATCTCGTTCCTGAGAGTGAACTCGCAGCGGAGCTGGAGGTGGGGGATGCCCTCCAGATACCTCACAAACCCGTAATCGGGAACCTTGAATTTGTTGAAGGCCATGGTTGCATTTGTCCGAGCAGAGCGGGGCCCATCCTCTGGGGTGGCTGATGCAACTGGGGCAGGTACCTGGTCGGGCCCCAACCCCGCCTGTTGAGGAGCCACAGCCTCCTGGTGGCCCCCCATGTCCATCTGGGGGACCAGATCTTCTTGGATAGCATCTGCCGGCTGAACTAGTGGCAGATCGGCAGATACAGCAGTCTCTACAGCATCCTTGGCCTTCTTGGTGGGGCTCCCATCGGCCCCACGTCGTCCTCGCATTCCAATAAACGTTTAGGCCGCTCTCCTGGGCCTGACATGGTGACTGTAGGTGTGGGGACTGAACCAGCAGCTGAGCTGCAGACTGTGACCTCACAGCCGCCCACACGGGACTCAGGGCTGTGAGGCTCAGGTCCCCGGAGGGAGCCCTTAGCCACCCTCACGTGGCTCACGGCTCTGACGCACTTAACACGAATCCTCCTTCCGTCCCTTTTACCTCTTATGAGGTTTTTTTCCTCCTCAACAATCCTGCTAACCTGCTTGTGGTACCTGCTGAGCGCAACAAGGACATCAACACCAGGAATAGTGCGTCGTTGGTGGTCTCCCCAAGGAAAGAACGCCGTCCTCTGCACTCCTGCTGCTGTGTCCGGCTAACCATCACTGCCCAAGGTGTCACCTTGCTGACTTTTCATAGCATCACCTCGACACCTCTGCACATAGTGCATGTGTATCCATTGGCTTACTGTTATTTCCTCGCTTCTAGAGTCGGTGTTAACAGCATCTCTGATATTTTTAGACAGCTTTTTTTTAACCAATATCTTTTTTTGGTGTGACACGAGTTAGCTCCCTTTTGTGCCGTAATCTCCCAAGAGGCCAGTCAAACCCCCTTCACTGAGGTGGTTAAAGATATCCACACAGTGGATAGGCGAGACTACACCACTTGGAAGACACCAGCACCTTTCTCTACTCTCTAGACTCTTTACTTCCTTTTTTCTGGACCAGCTGGACCTGCACCTCGGTGTATTCGTCTGGTCTGGTGCCCGTGGCAGGTGTCCAAGTGATAACCGCATGGGAAGCCTATTCTGGGCAGGTACATTACAACAACATGTCCCATCAGGACCACTTGCTTAATCCACTTTAGCGAGCCAATCATCGAAGTGCTTCATCTTACACTGTGCTGTTGCCACCATGGCAACTGCACGGGGACCTCGATCACCGACCATGGCCCTTCTCCTAACCTACTCTGGACCTGATAAGGATACTATTGACTATGCCTCTACCTTTTTCAACATCACCCAAACCCCTATGATTAATGTATTCAAAACCCGATCTGGAGTTAAGATTAATCTCTCTCCCCAACATTTTGATACCTGTACTAGCAAAGAGGTTCGTGAAAAGCTTTCAAATGCAGGTTTTTCAATTGATTGTGCTCCTGACCACAAGGCCAGGAGCACAGTTGTGGCCAAACCAGTTGACTCCTCACTCATAGAAGCTTATGACACTGACAAGACTGACCTAATGACTAACATTTCTACCCAGAACAATATTACTGTTGAGGATATCTTTCATCCTCCAAAGACAAATGTACTGAAAATAAGGTGCTCCACACCAGCTGATGCTGATGTCCTATTCAAAAGTGGTATTATAGTAAAATATTTTCATATACCGGCCACTTCACTGTTTTTGCCTAACTATATCCCTGTGTTGCAATGCTATAAATGCTACAGTTTTGGTCACTCAAAGGAAAACTGTCAAAATCAAATGATGTGTTCTAGATGTTCTCTACATGGACATCATTATAGTAAGTGATCAAGAGACCTGAAGTGCATTAATTGTTCTGAGCCTCACGTTGCTACAGAATTCCAGTGTAAAGCTCGCAGGGACTATGTCTCAACATTGCGCAAAGACACACCCCTTAACCTCCCTAATCCTGTCACTAGTATGGCCTCACAGTTTCAGACTCCCCTCTCTACACCTGTCACACCTACCAACCCTTCTCTATCTACAGATGCCACACATACCAACCCTCCTCTTTCTACAACTGCCACACATACCAACCTTCCTCCTTCTACCTCTTCCCATTCTCCTACTTATGCAGCTGCAGTCCACAATTATATCTCCTCTGCTTCTGCACCATCTCAGCGATCCTATGTTCTCGAGACAATAGTGTTGACTGCCGTTCATTGTGCAAAAAATTTCGACAAAATTCACTACCTCACTCTCCTCAATGACCTCCTGAAAGTTAACAATTTTGATGCAGTTTCTTTTCCTGGTCACTTCTCTCTCCCTACTGACATCTCCTCCCCTTCTCCCTCAGTATCTACCTCAGCCGCTACTATGCCTCCTCCCCCTTCTCCTTCTACCTCCTCTGCTTCTTACCCTGCCTCTCACTCTGACACTATTTCTTCTCAGCCACTCATTGAGTCTTCTGGGATAAAAGCTAGGACACGATCCCACTCAACTAAGAAAACAGCAAATTCTTCTTCTAATTCACATGGAAAGATGAGTACTGGTACCAATCCAAAACGCCGCAGCTCTCCTTCACTTTCACCTCTCTCCTCTCGTTCCTCCCGTCCTTCCACTTCTCATACTCCTCGATATAGTTCAATCAATATCTCCCAACCATATCCTCCCGTCTCCCTACACCTTGATAAAGTAGTCCCACACATTGCTGATGAGTGCATCACTGCTATTCTTGGCCAGATACCAACCTCCCAAAATCATGGCTCTTAAAGTCACACAATTTAATATACGGGCTTACATTCCAAACAAACATATTCTGGCCGAACTACTTTAGTCTGAACGCCCTGATGTGCTACTTTTAAATAGCACATGTGTGCGAGATGACCAAAGAGTCCGGCACCTTGGCTACACTGCACGCCAATCCCCTGCTGATCACTGGAATGGCGTAGCCATCCTGGTGAACAGTACCATACGCCATGAATTTCTCTCCCTTCCCTTCACTGATCCTCATAGCATGGCTGTGAAGATACACACTATACACGGACCAATTATCATTTATACTACTTATACTCGTCCTAACACGTACATAAATCTTCATGATCTAACTATACTCTTTAATCACACACATCTACCAGTCTATCTCCTTGCTGATCTTAATGCTAGACATACAGTTTTTCATGACAATTCCACAAACACACACGGAAGACAACTCTTAACCCTTGTCACACAAAAACATCTCACTCATCTAGGTCCACATTTTCCCACTGTTTTCACACACAACGGTAAAGGAACTGACAAAATTTTCACCAACAGGGATAGTAATCATTTACACCACTTTATAACTCCTGGCCCTCTTTCGGGCTCTGACCACATTCCTATCACCCTACATATCTCTCTAAATCCTATACAAATTCCAATCTCTCCTTCACCAAACTACTCTCTGACTGACTGGGATGATTTCAAACTACGACTGGACAACACTGACCTCACCTACGATTATGACAACAAACCGGCGACAGATATAGACAATCAAATTACACGTATACAACATGCCATCAAACAAGTAGCTGCACAGACAGTGCCTACAAGACATTGTAAGACCAGATACTCTTTTCGCCCATCAGAGAGAACCAAGCGCTTGCTTACTTGTTACAGGCACCGGTTTGCTGTAAATCAAAACAGACTGAACTTAATTCGATGGGATCTCTCCATACTGCGGATGCATATCATTCACAGTCTGGAAGAGGACCACAACCGACACTGGCAATCCTTTATTGACACTGCAGATAAACAGCGAATCAATGACCAAGACTTTTTGGAACTTTATCCGGAAAATCAAGGGAACCCCAAAAACAACAACCTTTAGACACATCACTCATGACAACAGACTTATCACTGACCCAGCAGAGGCAGTGCACGTTTTTAAAGACATATGGGAACAAATCTTTCATCCACATCCTCCAGACCCAGCTGCACTTGACCACACAAATGACGTTGAACATTGGATCGCCAGACATCGTGACCTTACAAATCCTGACCCCACTATCTCCCTTGACACACTATCATCTACCCACTCTCTCAACTCTCCTTTCGTGACAACCGATATTCACTCACTAACTAAACTGCCTAAGAAAGCACCTGGTGCTTCTGGATTATCTCACTCAATTCTCAGTCACCTTCCTAGATCTGTTGCTTCTGTTCTTACTGATCTCTTCAATGCTATACTCGCTTCTGGTTACTTCCCCCCTTTCTTCAAATCCGCCACAGCTTGCCTAATCCCCAAACCTGGCAAAGACCTGACAAACCCAAAGAATTACAGGCCTATAAGCCTACTAGAAATCTTGGGTAAGACATTCGAAAGACTTGTCAATACGAGACTCAGAACTCACCTTGAGACAAATAACCTACTCAACGAAAGACAATTTGGTTTTCGACAACATAGATCTACACAGGACGTAATAAACATCATCCTGAACTATATTCGCATAAATAAAGCTCAAAACTGTACTACCGCCCTCGTGACCAAAGATGTTGAAAAGGCCTTTGATACTGTATGGCACGATGGTCTAAAATATAAACTCTGTACCTCCTTTGATCTCCCTAGAAATATGATTAAACTATTATGCAACTTCCTAGACGGTAGAACTATGAGAATAGGGTTCATGAAACATTACTCTGACTATTTCACACTCCATGCAGGAGTCCCACAAGGCTCTGTACTATCTCCTACACTATATATCTTATACACGAATGACTTGCCTGAACCACTTCCCTAATACTCTCAATTTCTACCAGATGACTAACACAACTACTGCACGAAACCTCTGATTCCTCACCCACAGAACACAACGAGAGGTCGATAGGATCACTGCATGGGAACCCAATGGAGAATTAAAACAAATCCCCTTAAATCTAAGATCACCTTTTTCTTTAAAAGACGTGGAGTTCTCACCCCTGTTGACCTCAAAACCAGCACCTCTCGCACACGTATACCACAAACCCGCTCTGTGGTCGTCCTAGGTGTCAACTTGGACACCAGGTTGACAATCAAACCTCACATCACTTCTAAAACTGCTGTTGCGGAGATTGCTCTCTCAGCTTTATAAGTTGCGAGGAGCTCACCCTGCAACTAAACTTCACCTTTACAAAGCCCTCATTAGGCCCCTCATTTCTTACTCTCCTCTAGCTCTATAACTATCTGCCAAAACCAATACCATAAAACTTCAGCGTGTCCAAAACCGAGCACTACGTTGGGTGTTGGGAGTGAAGTGGGATGATTTTGCAACCAGCGAATCTCTCCATCTCAGGACTAACACACCAGCTCTGAACGAATTTTGGAAGACACTTTCCGACAGACAAATTGACAGACTTGAGACTTACCATGAACATTGGACTGACTACCTTGATACCACAATAAAACGGCCTTATACCGAAGTCAACCTCTTCAGAGCTTTGAACGAACCTGCCCCTCCCCCCCGATACACATAAAATAGCCTCTCTTTTTACCACCTAATACTTCTCTTTAGAATGAACTAGTCTCAAACTAGATGTTTTCTTACTTATCTCTACCTGCCATCCTATGAGAGTCGTCCTTGTGCAGTTTCCGAGATGAAGCAACTTGTAGATTTCCTTGGCTCCACCTGAACACCCTGCCTTTGCCCGATCTAAGCGTCCAGTCTTGCAGCAGATAATACCTGTCACTATTAAGCCTCACAATGCCTTGCAGTTGGGTTTAGTCCTGACTATTTCTTACTCTAAAATATTTCCTCTCACCCATCTATTCTTCGCCTATCCCCACTTCCCTCTCGCCCCTTGTGGGTACTTACCTGAGAGTATTCGTTTCGGTTCGTTTTCGATATCTCCAAAGAGACTGCTATAAGTGTAGATCAAGTCTCGGATTTCACTTGCTCTTCCCTTGTCTAAATTACTGAAAAATTTATCTAGGTTTCCCAATATTTCCGAGTTCTTTAATCTTATCTCTACTCCCCGGGAACAATCTTCCTTACTGGGGTCGTCTTCTTGAGAGCGCACAGCAACTATAGGGATGACACCATGGTATTTCTTCAGCTGATTTATGTGGTAAGTATGAGTAGACTTCTTTCCCGGTGTTCTTACCACATAATTTACTTTACTTAGTTTCTTCAACACTTCCATAGGACCCTCGTACTTGGGTTGCAAGGTATGCCCCGGCACCGGCTTCAGGGCTAATACCTTGTCTCCCACGTTCAAAGAACGTTCAACAGCGGACTTGTCATAACGTTGTTTCATTTGATTTTTGGCTCGTCTCAGGTTATCGGCAGCCAACTGCCGAGTAAATGACAAGTGTTGCTGCATTGCTGAGGGAGACAAACATAAAGGAGGTTCCGTTCGTCCCGACCACACGTCCTTTAACATTGCTAACGGCCCTCTGACTGCAAGACCATAAATGAGCTCAAAGGGGCTATATCCCAGGCTTTCCTGTTCACTCTCTCGTAGGGCAAGGAGTAGAAATGGAATGCCTTACTAGCCTTATAGACGAATAATGTCGCCTAGTCAACACCAGCACTTTCCTCTAGAGCACTGAAGAAGTAAGTGGGTCCGGTAGTGGGAGCTCACCACACTGCTCCGAGACCGGAAAGGAAGTCAGGAGGCGGCGAAACCTCAGACATTACCTCATGAAGTTCTTTTCAAAAATACTTTTCTAACAAGCAACCGCTTGCTGAACACAAAGGTAACACTAGTAGATACCCGATGAACATATCACTTGATCAGTCAAAACACTATCAGTGAAGACTGAAGTCGGCGAGAGACAGCTTGACACAGCAGATACATCGTGAACATATAATTAACACATGTTCAATCAAAACTCTTTCAGTGAAACGTGAAGTCTGCGAGAGACAGTCAGGGTGATTTGAACAGTTGACTAAGCATCAACTGTCGGAGCCTTATACAAACGGATCACAAACTGAGCCAGATACTGTTGAAGGGTGGTGTGCGTGGCAACCAAGATCACGGCGCCACCATAACGAAGAACACAGACGAGGGTGATGAAATACTAACAGAAGATGAGTCCAGGTGGGAACAGCGTTGCCTCTCACACATACGCCCTTACCTTCATATCTTCAATATTCTGAAACTTTTCACGTACATACAGCATACAGCCATTTTCTTACTCAAGAGACACTCACCAATATACCAATCTGGCGGAAGTACCAGCAGACCTCTGCTCAGGGACTAGTTTGTCAGGCTAGTATGTCAGAAGGGCGCTGACTTATACTCATGACACTGCTCCACCAGTGTCATCCGCATCAGACTTACAAGGCAGAACCGTCAATCAAGTTCTGCTCCAATACTCCAGTTCAGTGGAAACAAGCAGACGTCTGCTCAGGGACTAGTTTGTCAGACTAGTATGTCAGACGGATGCAAACTTCTACGCAGGGACTAGCTTATTACAGAGGCTAGTGTGTCAGAAGTGTACGCTGACTCCTGCTCAGGGACTAACTTGTACTATAGAGGCTAGTGTGTCAGAAGTGTACCAACTTCTGCTCAGGGACTAGCTTGTAGCATAGTGGCTAGTATGTCAGGCAGTAAGCAAAAAACACACACTGGGAGTGAAACCTATACTCAGCATCAAGAACAACGACGTCTTGAAATAAATACGAAGAGCATCAGACTCTTCCTAAAGTGGCGATCACGTCTCTACATTCATGTCAATCTGCTGGACATGAATACCTCCAAAATGACCTTTCCAGGCGACGAAGGAGTTCCAAGCGAGATACTCAGAAGAAATGCAGCAGCACGAGACAATATGGCGAGAAAACCGTAGTTTTCAAAGCATGTCTTAAGGTTCAGATGAACCAATAAGTGTCCTCATAACTGAGTCACCACACAAGTTGCTGTAACAACGACTCAGACAGTAACACAGGAAAACAAACGCTGGCTCCTACATGAGGAAAGCAACACGAGAAAACATGTCGCTTGCCATAAGTTCCTCTGACAAGTCACTCAAACAGTGACTTTCCTGGCAAAAGCACTTGTTAATGTCTCTTTGACAGTAGTTAGACATTCTTTACTACTTCCTTAGGCAAATTCCTTTGAAGAATTCTCGGCAGAATCACCCGTGACCGTAGCGTCACCCGTGACTTCTCTCTCCAAGAATAGTTCTTACAGTTTTTTCCTCGTATCCGCTGAACACTAGTTCCAGAGGACCAGAGGTGATAACCTCAACACACAGTTTCCGTAAAGGCTTGAACAAATACAAGTTTTGCTTCTCAACTTGACCTTCCATGTCTGCAAGACAGACAATAAGAACAACAGCTCTACAAAGATTTCTTCATGCAGAAATCGCACAGCGGCTCCAGCATTAATAGGTAGAACAGTAGCTGAACTCACAATGCCCACAGCAAGGCTGCAGAACAGATTAATGTAGTCTTCATTAATCTGTAACGAACACTAAGGAACCTGAGTAGGTTCTGTTCCAAAATGTCATCACTAAACTTTTATCCTTTCACTACACGATACCAACTAGAATTATATGCTTCGTCCCAGGACAGCAGTGACTCACAAAAATGACAAAAGGTTCTTGGCCTTAATACTAAGGGCGAAAACAAACACCAACCGTGCTAACTCGCGTCATGTGGATACTCAGGAAACTAGGTTACAGGTACTGCGGGACCCTGGCTTACAGGTACTGAGACCCTGGCTTACAGGTACTGAGACCCTGGCTTACAGGTACTGAGACCCTGGCTTACAGGTACTGAGACCCTGGCTTACAGGTACTGAGACCCTGGCTTACAGGTACTGAGACCCTGGCTTACAGGTACTGAGACCCTGGCTTACAGGTACTGAGACCCTGGCTTACAGGTACTGAGACCCTGGCTTACAGGTACTGAGACCCTGGCTTACAGGTACTGAGACCCTGGCTTACAGGTACTGAGACCCTGGCTTACAGGTACTGACCAACAACAGAGAGGGAGACAAATCAATCCCCAGAGCTCCAACCACTTTTTTCACTCTGTCCAATAATGGTGTTGCCAATACCAATAGTAATGGGGAAGAGACAGTTCCTTATACCCCGTAGTCGCTTGTCTTCTGGGTGAGTGGTAAGTGAGAGCCAAACATCAGTAGCCATCCTTGCTGTTCTAGTGATTCCTCTTTTTCCTTGGATCAAACTCCCGGACAGGCCCCCACTTGTTACGATTCGAACCTTCGTCTAGGGGCCGGTTACACTTCACAACAATATCACTTTGATAAGAAACTTAGAATCAGATAATAATGAGAGTTCAACAAGCCTTTTCCGTTTATTATTTAAACCTTAAATGCTTATCTGAGGTATATAACAAGATCACTTTAATATCTGATAGGTTGATCTTTTTCATCACATAAAAATGGAGTATGTACAAGAGCGCTTACAGTAATACTATAATCAGTATCTATAAACACAAACACTTTAGAGTCTATATATATACACCCGATTAGCATAGTTCTCTCGAGTATCACTTAGAAGATATTATAATACATCACTGAATTTTACAACGAATTCCTACGATTATAATCCGACAGATTCTTAGCAAACAGTTCCTCTAAAGAGTAAGAGCGATTAATCCAGAATAGCGATGAACAGCTGAGACCTCTTTACCGAGACAGAGAGAAGGGAGGACTGTCCACAACAGAACACTCCGGTATAACCTCAACTCGGTCAAGAGGGTAGAGATGGCTGAACTACCTCAACAAGAGCATACCTCGTTAAACCTTAGACAGGCGTTACAAACCTACCTAACACATTACTCCCTATATATACATTATACCCGGGTATAATAATTACAAATTCATAAACCAGATAATATTATAAACTAGTGGAATCTTTAATTAGCTTTATTAAAGAAACCCTGAGTATAATATTAGGTGGACAATTCCATATAAATTATATATAAATTAACCTTTAAAGACCTTGGGCATAACACACATGCAGCTCACAAGACTGCCATTCCCAGAAGCCCTCATGGGGCGGGGTAGGTGCCAGAGCCAGAGCTTGCTGCCACCTGTAGCTCACAAGACTGCCCTTCCCACGAGCCCTCATGGGGCGGGGTAGGTGCCATAGCCAGAGCTTGTTACCAGGGTCCGTTGCGTAGTTCTACGGCTTTGAGTTCAGGTTCCAAACCTTAGTTCTACGTGATGAGCTCAGCTCACTCAGATAAGCTTTGAGCAGTAAATTTGGGCCTAGATATGAGAGAATACATCTATGTGGTAAGTGTGCTTCACATAAAACAAATCCTGCAACACACAGTGCATAATGAGAGAGAAAAAAACTGAAACCGCAATTTTCGATTAAAACAGCAACTTTGAAGCGTTTTTTCGTATACTTTTTATAGTTGTATTTACGATTTCATGGTCTCTTTTGATAGAATGGAAGATATGTTACAGATATAGAGATGATTTTGATTGGTTTTAGTACTGTAAATAGCTTGAAACTGAGCTCAAAATAACGGAAATGTTCAATTTTTTCCGATGTTCAAGAGTAAACAAATGACCTCACATGTCTAATAAGCGCCAGCTGGTGGGTCTAATATACGTTCACAAATGTGGTGATATTATTTGTATAATTATTTCAATATCGCATAACATTAAATCTTCCATTTATTGGTTTGAATAAAAATTCATTATGTAAATCAAAAATCGTAAACTAATGAACAGAGGAAATGTTAGCTTAGTGCCAGGAACGTCTGCATTGTTTATTCTGCACCCTATTTTAAAATTGGAATAACCAATTTCCAATCACTTTATTTTGTAGTTGAAACAGTTAACTGGGCGATTTCTTGAGCTCAATCGATAGAATAGAAGTAATACTAGTGAAATAGCTAAGAATTTGGTCGACTGGAATAATGTAATTGGCCTAAAATGGGAGTCAAAGTCGGCAAAATCGCCGATGCGTAAATATCGCAGACACATCAAAATTCGTGAGCATAATTTCGTCAATTTTCTATCAAATTTCGACCTTTTTTCTTTTATTACATTCAGAAAAACACTACCATTTCATAAGGAAAAATAATATATATTTTTTAAATTCTTGGACACTGGCGCACCCTTTATAAAATTGGCCTTGGACACAGAAAAGGTTAAATATTATTAATACAATGAATGTATCTTCAAAAATAATAAAAGCAATATGGATTATACACTTGATAATGACAAGTTTTTCTTCTTAACTTATAATATAACTTTTTTTTTTTTTTTTTTTAATTACATAATATTATATAAGAATTTTGAATATTTTAGGCATAAACAAAACTTTTTGAAAGAATTAATGACATCCAATAAAGTTTCTAATATTGCTATGTTAAATTGACCATTTTATTTCATTGTAATGAAAATTTACAATATATTTTTTTTTTTTTTTTTTTTTTTTTATATTTTATTTAAGACAAATATATACAAAAACATAAACTATATATGCTCATGGACAAAACAGGCCATTTAAAAAACCACAAACAGAACATAAAAAACATATCTATCAATATATCCAAAACCAACCCGTGCAAACTGCACACAATATAACAATATGTTCAACAAAACCTACACCTTGTCTTATTCTTAATGGGTCTATACAAACAAACAAAACTATACAATGAAACCGTACATTCATGGTCCAAAAACACCTGAATAAGAAACCTTATGTTTTTTTATGAAAAACAGGTGATTTACCATAACACACAACAAAAACTGTACCCCATAACAAGAGGTTACACGACAACAGTTTCTCAAAAAGAAAATACATTATCATCTGGTTATCACTTACGTAGACAACACTATGTCTACAGCACAACGTCACACAACTACACCGAAAAATCTGCCACAATACACGTTCGTGGTGCACACATAGAAAAACACACTAGAAAATTAACACGTTATACAATCAGATGCTGCACAAAATTGTAAGTTCTAACAAAATATAATAAACACATACACAGCAAAACATAACCTAGAAATTACAACAGAAACCTAGTGAGTTATCATTAACCTTTTCACAATAAGTATCAGCATCGCCTCAACTCTACAAAATTACATAAATTGACATTCACATTATACAATAGCCGGACATATCCTTATGAGTTATTATTTTGAAAACACCATAACCCATCAATCAGGACCTACCACTTAATGCACTACTCAGAACTAAAAGAACAGGATCTCTTCAAATGGGATCCCGAACAATTAAGTTTCCCCAGATATAGGTTTATATAAGCAACACATCCTAATATATGTACATTTTATCGTCGCCCCCGTATATGCATGTCTGCATTTAATATTGTGTCTCTATGAACAATACCACTACTTTTATTATCTTATTTCCCAGACTAGAGCACTGAACCAGAAAAATCCCCGCCCATTCCCTGATCTATTGCCGAACCTAGAATCCCAGCTACTACCCCCTCCTCCCAATCCCTTTAAAACACAAACCCCCACCCCCTCTCCCCTCCCTACCTACATTACTATCCTCCTACCCACCCTCTACCCATTTCACCTCCGTGACTTCTACCATAATCATCACCAGTCCTTTCACCTTGGCACCCTCAACATGCTATTCACTGTCATCTCTTGATAACCACTCGAAAAAGCCCTGTTCCATACCCCACTATACAAACTCCGATTCCTACATTTTGTTCTATAAAACCCCGCTCCTAAAGCCCTTATTCGAACCATCCCTCTACGTCCCTCATACCCCAAGATATATGTATAAAATCCAACACCAAATAAGACATCCCTCTACGTATGCTTTCGAGAAACTCCCCAAATCTAAACTCAAAGCCCTCAAAACGGATACCCCTCCCCACCTACCATCCTCAAAACTCCCCAAACCATTTCCTTACTGCTTCCAAACCCTCACAAAAATAGATGGCGTGATAAGCTGTATCTACCTCCCCACACCTACGGCAATACCCATCCCCACTCAACCCCATCACATAAAGCTGGGCCCTGGACGCCAAAATACCCTGAAGAAACCTATACCCTGTTTCCCTCACCCTTGGGTGCACCTTCAACTTCTTTAACCACCCCAAATTCCTTTCCAATCATACAAAGGATAAACCTCACTCCCTTGCATCTCCATTCTCTCCATCCCCAACCTATCCAAACGGCTTACTCTACACCTTCCGGCTCCTTCATAACCAATAACCCTCGTAAAATAGCCTCACAAAGCAATATATCCTTTCCTCCCCACCACCTTCGCACCTCCTTCATCACCAATCCCACGTTTCGTCCCCCTCTCCTCCCCTCATCAAAAACTCATGCCTCACAAAAACACTCCTTAACCTACACCTCAAGGGGACCAACCCTAACCCCCACCTCACCCTCGTTTCCACTACTTCCCTACACATCCAATGTCTCCCATTCCCCCATACAAACTTCAACACGTACTTCAACAACCGCTGCACATCCACTTCTAAGAGAGGATATACCACCGCCCTAAACCACAATTTACTATACACTAAAACGTTAATAACTACCACCCTTTGCAACAAAGTTACCTCTCTCATTCCCATCCCTTCATCCTATCAATAGCAGCATCCACTACCAATCTTGAATTTACCTCTCTAGCCACCAAAGGATCAGCACTGAACACTATCCCACATATTTTTATAGTTTTCACACAACTCCATCCCTCCCGTTTCTCCAACGTTCCCCGACCAACTGCCTACCTCCAATAAATTAGATTTTTCCTTATTCACCCTCATTCCGTTGCCTTCCCAAACTTTTCAACCAACTCATTGATCATTCTCAACTGCTTCTCAGACCTGACCAACACTGTAGTATCATCTACATAACCAATAATACCCCCTCTGCATCCTCCTCCATGTCACCCTCCCGTAAAACCTCCTCCTCCACCAACCTATAAAACGGATCCTGTAATAAGGCAAAAGGATCTGCGACAGCGGACATCCCTGCCGCAGACCCTTCTTCATCTCCACCTTTCTTCCCACATTCCCATTAATTTGCACCCTAACTAAAGCCCCCTCATACAAAGTTCGAACCCATCCTATAACTACCTCCCCAAACCCTTGCCTACCCAAAATATCCAATAACATTTCCCTGTCCACCCTATCATATGCCCTCTGCCAATCCACCCCCAATACTCCTCCCATCTGACTATTCTCAATAAACTGCTTTATACGTCTATGCCCCGTTCTGATACTCCGTCCCGGCACCCGTATTGTCCCTCATGCAACATTCCCTAACCCTCTTTTGATCCTGTTTGCTAAAACCTTTGCAAATATTTTATAATCTGCAGTCAATAATGCTATTCCCTATAATCACCTAACCCCTCCTGATACCCCCCTTTCGCCACTAGTACTACAACCCCGTTCTCATCGACTCACCCATATTCCCCTCCTCTTTCAGTTCATTTACCATTTTAACGATTACCCCTTCAAAACCTGCCAATGCTTAACATACAATTCCCCGGCAACCCGTCTATGCCAGGCGACTTTCCCAATCTCAAACCCCTCACCGCCTCCCATACCTCCTCCTCCAAAATTTCCCCTCACATTCCTTCCTCTCTTCCTCACCTAATAATTTCCCAATTCCCCTCAATATCCTACCTTTAGCCTCCTCATCTGTCTCCCCTTTTCATATTTGTTACAAAACCAACCCTCTGCGTACCCCCCCATCCCCTCCGTTGTCCTCAGTACCGTTCCCTCCTGATACCCTCTCACCCCCCCTTCCACCTTCAATGATTCTATCAACATACCTTTCCTTCGCCGTTGAAAATTTCTTAACACTACCTTTGACACTTTATTCCCCACAAAACTTCTTCCATACCACTTCGAATCCTTAGTCCATGAAATCTCTCCTCCTGTATTTCCCTTAACTTTGCCCTCAACTCTACCACCTCACCATAATTCTTTCCCCTCCAATCCCCACCCTGACACTCACCTAAAAGCCCCTCCAAATACCTCTGATACCCATACCTATACCTCATTTCCTCACCGCCAACCCTCTCATAATACTTTCTAATTTCCACTTTCCCCGTCTCATTCCACCATTTAACAACTGACTTTATCCTATCCCCCCACAACCCTTCCCACCACTGCTCAAATGCCTCCTCCTCCCTTCCCTTTCCAATAACCTCGTATTCAATTTCAAAAACTCTTATACACATGCACAACCCTTCCCACCCTCCTTCAAATAACACACCCCTGTGATCTGAAAACCCAAATCAAAGCATTCCACCTTTCGCACATCCACCGACCTTGTCACGTATATTCGATCCAGTCTTGCCGCATAATTATTCCTTAAGAAAGTATATTCCACCAACTCATCCCTTCCCCCCCCCACCACCACCCCCACCCCCCCAATACATCCCTTAGAGACCCCAAAACACACCCCCTTCGGGCTCACATCCCTAATCCGAATCACACTATTCCAATCCCCAGCTATAATCGCTACTTGGGGCAATCCTCTGAAAGCATACGTCAACTCGTTATTAACAAAATCATCCTTGATACTCCTATTAGCAACAGCCGGCATATATACCCCAAGGAAACTTACTTGTACCCCACCCCACTCCCCGTTCACCCTTACCACTCGACTTCCCACATGCTCCCATGATGACAAGGTAAAAGGACTGGACTCTCTAATACCCACCATCACCCCACCCTTGAAAGCCCCTGCGTCACACGCAAAAACCCTATACCCCTTAACTACCAGTTCCGATCCTATTTGATAATTGTGTTCTTGGAAAAATATCACATCTACTCTCATCCTCTTCAATGTTACTTCAACCCATTTACGTTTGACCTCGTTCCTGAGGCCATTAACATTCATCGTTACACACCTAAAGTGAAGGGCTGGGGTTTTCCTTCTGCTTCAGTACTCTTTTATCTAGTTTTCCCTGTGTTGCTCCTTCCAACCCTCCCTTAATCCTCCCATCACCCTTTATATCCCTTCTATCACCATTACCCTTCACCCTACTTCCTTTTCCCTGCACCACATCCGCCCACACCTTCTTACCAGGCCTTTGTGCAGCAGTTAATAGGTCATCCTCAGATTCTTCCCCTGGCCTTTTCCTTGATTCCCCTTTGTCTCCACTTACTTCCATACTCTCTTCCCTATGTATTTCTGCTACCACTACTGACACTGTACCCTGAACCTCAACTTGATGTCCTGTCTTCCCAGGACTTCACTTCGTCCTTCAGTGCCGTCATTGACATCAATTTGATTCTCCCCAATTCCCATCCCTGCCACTTCCTCAAGTGACAAAGGACCACCTCGAATGAACTCATTCAGATCCTCCAAGATCTCAGCCTCCTCCCGTACATCCCTCTGACTCTCGTCCATAGACGTTACACCAGTCACCACAGATTCTGCAGGCTGCACCCTGTCCACCTCTCCCTGTACTCTTTCCTCCTGCTCCACCTCCTCGCTCCATACCTGTCGTACCATGCCCTCCTTCACACCATCTCCTTGTTTCCTTGCCAATTCTTCGTCCTGTTGCACTCCTTAATTCGTCCGTAGTATATTCTCCTTCCCGACGTTACCCTCCTCAGGCCTTTTACGTTGACAGTCAACCGCCAGGTGCCCGTCTGCCCACACAACCGGCAGGTACGCACCTGTCCAACATAGGTAACATATACCTGAGTGCGAAAACCATGCATTAAGATAAAGGAGGGTATGGGATTCCTTAATGTCTTTTTTACCGAATATGTGCCTTCCAACATACCAGCGTAAAGACCATTCATCCATCTACCAACAGTAACAGCATGGACAATCCCATACATCTTCATCATTTCCTGTATGTCACTTTCCCCAGCTTCAAATGGAACGTTTCGCAACTTTATCCATTTGTAAGTTGCCGAAACGTCCCTTACACATACCTCCAGTCCTTGCATTACCACCAGCCGCTTGTCCTGATATTTATCCACAACTCTGGTATACGCCGCCGTACATGCAAATTTCACGAAGATCCGTCGTGCCCCGTTAAGGGCTATGCCGTACAATTCTGAGTGGTCCACACCCAGAGAATCTCGAAGTATAGCCGGCAAGACAACGTCCACGTTTGACGGATAAACCGCTCCCTGAAGTACTTCAATTCCAATGGTGTTTACGCGGCGCCTGTATCCCTCCGTCATGGCTGTGAAAATAAAATCTCACAAGTCGGCCACCAGAGGTCTCCTCAATACACCCGCACACAACCAAGGCTGGGCGTGGAATGTATTATATAAAAAACGTAAGATTCACAAATAGTTAACCATCGACAGAAATATTCAACTCATGACGTCATAACAACACGTATTCACATTGTATTCATGATGGAACAGTAAACCCGTGTGGGTCATCGTATAGCATTAAGCCTGTGACCACCAGGAAGGACACCATTCCCACGAGCCCTACTAGGGCGGGGAAGGTGCCAGAGCCAGAGCTTGCAACCACCTGCTGCTCACAAGACTGCCATTCCCACGAGCCCCCATGGGGTAGGGTAGGGGCCAGAGACAGAGTTAGCTACCACCTGCAGCTCACAAGACTGCCCTTGCCACGAGCCCCAATGGGGCGGGGTAGGTGCCAGAGCCAGAGCTTGCTAAGACCTGAAGCTCACAAGACTGCCATTCCCACGAGCCCTCATGGGGCGGGGTAGGTGCCAGAGCCAGAGCTTGTTACCACCTGATGCTCACAAGACTGCTATTCCCACAAGCCCTCATGGGGCGGGGTAGGTGCCATAGCCAGAGCTTGTCACCACCTGAAGCTCACAAGACTGCCATTCCCACGAGCCCTCATGGGGCGGGGTAGGAACCAGAGCCAGAGCTTGCTACCACCTGCAGCTCACAAGACTGCCATTCCCACGAGCCTTCATGGGGCGGGGTAGGTGCCAGAGCCAGAGCTTTCAACCACCTGCAGCTCACAAGACTGCCCTTCCCACGAGCCCTCATGGGGCGGGGTAGGTGCCAGAGCCAGAGCTTTCTACCACCTGCAGCTCACAAGACTGCCATTCCCACAAGCCCTCATGGGGCGGGGTAGGTGCCAGAGCCAGAGCTTGCTGCCACCTTCAGCTCACAAGACTGCCATTCCCACGAGCCCTCATGGGGCGGGGTAGGTGCCAGAGCCAGAGCTTGCTAACACCTGCAGCTCACCAGACTGCCATTCACACGAGCCCTCATGGGGCGGGGTAGGTGCCAGAGCCAGAGCTTGTTACCACCTGATGCTCACAAGACTGCCATTCCCACGAGCCCTCATGGGGCGGGGTAGGTGCCATAGCCAGAGCTTGTTACCAGGGTCCGTTGCGTAGTTCTACGGCTTTGAGTTCAGGTTCCAAACCTTAGTTCTACGTGATGAGCTCAGCTCACTCAGATAAGCTTTGAGCAGTAAATTTGGGCCTAGATATGAGAGAATACATCTATGTGGTAAGTGTGCTTCACATAAAACAAATCCTGCAACACACAGTGCATAATGAGAGAGAAAAAAACTGAAACCGCAATTTTCGATTAAAACAGCAACTTTGAAGCGTTTTTTCGTATACTTTTTATAGTTGTATTTACGATTTCATGGTCTCTTTTGATAGAATGGAAGATATGTTACAGATATAGAGATGATTTTGATTGGTTTTAGTACTGTAAATAGCTTGAAACTGAGCTCAAAATAACGGAAATGTTCAATTTTTTCCGATGTTCAAGAGTAAACAAATGACCTCACATGTCTAATAAGCGCCAGCTGGTGGGTCTAATATACGTTCACAAATGTGGTGATATTATTTGTATAATTATTTCAATATCGCATAACATTAAATCTTCCATTTATTGGTTTGAATAAAAATTCATTATGTAAATCAAAAATCGTAAACTAATGAACAGAGGAAATGTTAGCTTAGTGCCAGGAACGTCTGCATTGTTTATTCTGCACCCTATTTTGAAATTGGAATAACCAATTTCCAATCACTTTATTTTGTAGTTGAAACAGTTAACTGGGCGATTTCTTGAGCTCAATCGATAGAATAGAAGTAATACTAGTGAAATAGCTAAGAATTTGGTCGACTGGAATAATGTAATTGGCCTAAAATGGGAGTCAAAGTCGGCAAAATCGCCGATGCGTAAATATCGCAGACACATCAAAATTCGTGAGCATAATTTCGTCAATTTTCTATCAAATTTCGACCTTTTTTCTTTTATTACATTCAGAAAAACACTACCATTTCATAAGGAAAAATAATATATATTTTTTAAATTCTTGGACACTGGCGCACCCTTTATAAAATTGGCCTTGGACACAGAAAAGGTTAAATATTATTAATACAAATGAATGTATCTTCAAAAATAATAAAAGCAATATGGATTATACACTTGATAATGACAAGTTTTTCTTCTTAACTTATAATATAACTTTTTTTTTTTTTTTTTTTTTTTTTTAATTACATAATATTATATAAGAATTTTAAATATTTTAGGCATAAACAAAACTTTTTGAAAGAATTAATGACATCCAATAAAGTTTCTAATATTGCTATGTTAAATTGACCATTTTATTTTATTGTAATGAAAATTTACAATATATTATATAAAAAACGTAAGATTCACAAATAGTTAACCATCGACAGAAATATTCAACTCATGACGTCATAACAACACGTATTCACATTGTATTCATGATGGAACAGTAAACCCGTGTGGGTCATCGTATAGCATTAAGCCTGTGACCACCAGGAGGGACACCATTCCCACGAGCCCTACTAGGGCGGGGAAGGTGCCAGAGCCAGAGCTTGCAACCACCTGCTGCTCACAAGACTGCCCTTGCCACGAGCCCCAATGGGGCGGGGTAGGTGCCAGAGCCAGAGCTTGCTAAGACCTGAAGCTCACAAGACTGCCATTCCCACGAGCCCTCATGGGGCGGGGTAGGTGCCAGAGCCAGAGCTTGTTACCACCTGATGCTCACAAGACTGCTATTCCCACAAGCCCTCATGGGGCGGGGTAGGTGCCATAGCCAGAGCTTGTCACCACCTGAAGCTCACAAGACTGCCATTCCCACGAGCCCTCATGGGGCGGGGTAGGTGCCAGAGATAGAGCTTTCAACCACCTGCAGCTCACAAGACTGCCCTTCCCACGAGCCCTCATGGGGCGGGGTAGGTGCCAGAGCCAGAGCTTTCTACTCCCTGCAGCTCACAAGACTTCCATTCCCAGAAGCCCTTATGGGGTGGGGTAGGTGCCAGAGCCAGAGCTTGCTACCACCTGCTGCTCACAAGACTTCCATTCCCACGAGCCCTCATGGGGCGGGGTAGGTGCCAGAGCCAGAGCTTGCTACCACCTGCTGCTCACAAGACTGCCCTTCCCACGAGCCCTCATGGGGCGGGGTAGGTGCCAGAGCCAGAGCTTGCTGCCACCTGTAGCTCACAAGACTGCCATTCCCACGAGCCCTCATGGGACGGGGTAAGTGCCAGAGCCAGAGCTTGCTACCACCTGCTGCTCACAAGACTTCCATTCCCACGAGCCCTCATGGGGCGGGGTAGGTGCCAGAGCCAGAGCTTGCTACCACCTGCTGCTCACAAGACTGCCCTTCCCACGAGCCCTCATGAGGCGGGGTAGGTGCCAGAGCCAGAGCTTTCAACCACCTGCAGCTCACAAGACTGCCATTCCCACGAGCCCTCATGGGGCGGGGAAGGTGCCAGAGCCAGAGCTTGCTACCACCAGCAACTCACAAGACTCATTCCCACGAGCCCTCATGGGGCGGGGTAGGTGCCGTAGTTCCACAGCTTTGAGTTCAGGTTCCAAACCATAGTTCTACGTCATGAGCTCAGCTCACTCAGATAAGCTTTGAGCGGTAAATTTGGCCTAGATATGAGAGAATACATCTATGTGGTAAGTGTGCATCACATAAAACAAATCCTGCAACACACAGTGCATAATGAGAGATAAAAAAACTGAAACCGCAATTTTCGATTAAAACATCGATTTTGCAGTGTTTTTTCGTATACTTTTTATAGTTGTATTTGCGATTTCGTGGTCTCATATGATAGAATGGAAGATATATTACAGATATAGAGATGAGTTTGATTGGTTTTAGTATTGTAAATGGCTTGAAACTGAGCTCAAAATAACGGAAATGTTAAATTTTTGCCGATGTTTTTCCCACGAGCCCCTATGGGGCAGGGTAGGTGCCAGAGCCAGAGCTTCCAACCACCTTCAGCTCACAAGATTGCCTTTCCCACGAGCCCCAATGGGGCGGGGTTGGTGCCAGAGCCAGAGCTTGCTGCCACCTTCAGCTCACAAGACTGCCATTCCCACGAGCCCTCATGGGGCAGGGTAGGTTCCAGAGCCAGAGCTTGCTACCACCTGCAGCTCACAAGACTGCCCTTCCCACGAGCCCTCATGGGGCGGGGTAGGTACCAGAGCCAGAGCTTGCTACCAATTGCAGCTCACAAGACCAACAAACAACTGAGGAAAAAAATATTTACTGATTTTGAAAAATGGCAGCAATTTTTGCACAAATTGGCACTATGAGTGGCTCTTCCGACAATCCCCGCTGTTAGAATACGTCTAACACGACACTTTGATGAATGCAATTAATCTAATATACCTTATTTTCGTGCTGAAAAAAAATACATTTGGCACTCTTTTTTTTGGCATTTACCAAAATATCTGCCTTTTACCCCTCACAAAATAAAAAATAATTGAGATACTATTCCAAAAACTCATTCACCAAAACTTCAAACACACTTTGTTTTATATTGTCTTTGAAAATCATTTCAATCCAATCATTATTAATCGAGATATTCGGGTGAACGCGCGGGCTACCTAATTACGTCAGAAAAGTAAAAAAAAAAAAAATCACGAAAATCGCTCTATTTTGGGCTTTTCCAGTCTCTGGACCAATTATATACCTCTGTAATCTGTAAATACCTTTGTAACTTGTCATGATTGTGACCAGATCTACCTGAGTTCATTACCTTTGTACCTCTGTAATCTTTTGATTACCGCCCACAAGATGGGTATGGGGTGCATAATAAAGATATTAAACTAACTAAACTTTGGGATTTTCTATGCAACCATAATCGACCATATATGGACCAATATCCTAGTCCCCCTTAAATCAGGGATAATAACAGACAGCACCACAGACCACTACCCCACCTTCCTCTTAACAAACATTAGTAAACCACGAGGTACACCAAAGTTTTATTTAGACTCCATGACCACGCCTCAGTAAATAACTTCACAGCAGAGCTAGAGACGGTTGACCTGGCTTTAGAATTCCCCAACGCTAAGGGTATCGATGACTGGACAGACAATTTTCTTAATAAATTACATAGACTATACAACAAACATTGTCCTATAAAAATGAAACAGATTACGAATAAACGGCTAGGCTGCCCATAGCTAACTAACAGCTTACTAAAATCCATTTACAAGAAACATCAATATGAGAAGCAATATAGACGGGGATTCATACATAAAGATTTTGTTAAACACTATTCATCAGTTCTCACCAAACTAATAAAAAAATCCAAACAATTGTACTACTCCAGGAAATTCACTGAAACAAGAGGAGATATAAAAAAAGACCTGGAAAACACGCTCACAGATTCTGGGCCACAAACTGAAAAAAAAATAGGGATATTGTCCTAACTAAACCAAATGAAACACCACTACAGCCTATTGATACAGTAAACAAAATTAATGACTTCTTTTCAACCATAGGATCAAATCTTGCCAGTAAAATCCCAGATACCAACGCCCGAGCAAGTGATTACCTAGATGGGAATTTCCCATCCTCCTTCTATCTTGCACCTACTGAGCCCACTGAAGTCTCCATGATAATCAAGTCACTTAAAAATAAATCAGGGAATCTGTCTCAAATCGCACCATTATTATACAAACGAGCCACCCATGTCCTTTCACATGCTATTTCATTACTTTTTAACAAATCACTAGAAACTAGCACTCCCGACACTACTCAAAACAGCTGGGGTTACACCAATACACAAAGGTGGTGACCCCACAGTCTTGGGCCCCTGACACTTACTGTGTTGTCTCTCAACGTGCTAGTGGCACCCCTGCTTTTCATTGGGGGGATGTTACATCGCCTGCCGAGTCTTTTGCTTTCGTAGGGAGTGACTCTCGTGTGCAAGTTTGGTATTAATCCCTCGAGAATTTTCCACGTGTATATAATAATGCATCTCTCCCGCTTGCGTTCTAGGGAGTACAGGTTTAGGAACTTCAAGCATTCCCAGTAATTGAGGTGGAGGAGGTGTTGATTCGCCGGGAATTCTCCCGGCCCGGGTCTATTTCAGATGGCGAACCGGCTCCGGCTCCTTGTCGGGGAAGTATCAGAGACCAATGTCTCCCATGGGAGGAGGTACAAGTACCCCCTCATCTTGGGACCAACTGTCCCCAGGCCTAGTCACATTCCTCACCAGCACGGGGCTAGTAGGGAGAAGCTAGGCTTCTCTGGTCTGCCATCTTCCCCGCCCCAGGGAGGCTGACGGGAAGGGCAGTCTTTCGAGCTGCAGATGGTAGCAAGCTCTAGCTGTGGTACCTACCCTGCCCTAAAATGGCTGGGCATGGTAACCGATCGATCCCCAGTAATTGAGGTGGTTTATATCAGTTATGCGATACTAAATACTAAATAATATATTCTAAATTTTCACTATAGTTACATAAAATGATTAATATTACATACTAGTATTAAAAACAAAATTTATCGTCATTAAACTTTAAAAAAATAATTGTGGTGCTTAAAAAAAATCCTTCTATAATTATTTTTCAATTATTAATATAAAAATAAACGTTATATGAGCTAAGAATATTTTCATTTGTTTGGGGGATCTACACCATGCCCAGCCCTTCTAGGGCAGGGTAGGTGCCACAGCTAGAGCTTGCTACGATCTGCAGCTCGCACGACTGCCCTTCCTGTCAGCCTCCCTGGGGCGGGGAAGATGGCATACCAGAGAGGCCTAGCTTCTCCCTACGAGCCCCGTGCTGCTGGGGAATGTGGCTAAGCCTGGGGACAGTTGGTCCCAATGATAAGGGGATGCTTGTACTTCCTCCCATGGGGGACATAGGTCTCCGATACTCCCACGACAGGGAGCTGGAGCCGGGTCGCCATCTGGAATAGACCCAGGCTGGGAGAATTCCCGGCGAATCAACACCTCCTCCTAGTTCGTTTGGAGGATCTACACCCTGCCAAGCCCTTCTAGGGCAAGGTAGGTGCCACAGCTAGAGCTTGCTACGATCTGCAGCTCGCACGACTGCCCTTCCTGTCAGCCTCCCTGGGGCGGGGAAGATGGTAGACCAGAGAGGCCTAGCTTCTCCCTACAAGCCCCATGCGGGTAGGGAATGTGGCTAGGCCTGGGGACAGTTGGTGCCAACGATGAGGGTGTACTTGTACCTCCTCCCATGGGAGACATAGGTCTCCGATACTCCCATGACAGGGAGCCGGAGCCGGGTCACCATCTGGAATGACATGGGGCGGGAGAATTCCCGGCGAATCAACACCTCCTCCTCCTCGTTCGCTTGGAAGATCACCATGCCCAGCCCTTCTAGGGCAGGGTAGGTGCCAAAGCTTGAGCTTGCTACCATCTGCAGCTCGCAAGCCTGCCCTTCCCGTCAACCTCTCTGGGGCGGGGAAGATGGCAGACCAGAGAGGCTTAGCTTTTCCTTACGAGCCCCGTGCTGGTTGGGAATGTGGCTAGGCCTGGGGACAGTTGTTCTCAACAATGAGGGGGTACTTGTACCTCCTCCCATGGGAGACATAGGTCTCTGATACTCCCACTACAGGGAACCAGAGCCGGGTCGCCATCTGGAATAGACCCAGGCCGTGAGAATTCCCGACGAATCAACACCTCCTAACCTCCTTAATGCAAAACTATACCATACACAAATACAAATATGGAAACCCCAATACATAACACACATGAATAGAAAAAAAGATGACATTCCGGAAGGGAGTTAAACCCCGAAGTGCAAATTTTTTTTACATAATCATGCATAAAAGCAAAAATTTACTCTATGACATATTACAAAATTTATCCTCGCCTGGGGACATATTTCTGTCATGTCTGTATTATACAGACAACAACCCGAGGAACTTTATTTTATTACAAAGACATAAGACAAAGCACAATAATGAGACAAATATAATGAGAAGTACAAAAGTGCCTTCATGTACAATTCCACACACACTATTGATCATTAAACATCGGTTATGAAGGTACACAGGAGAAGTAAGCAGAAATATTCAGAAGGAACATACTAAGCAGAAAAGAACCAATCCACAAGTACATAATGAACCCCACGTTACTCTTACACACCTCCAATGCGGAAACATTTAATACAAGACAATGACACAGGTAAGGGGGGGATGCAAAAAATTATTACCCCAGGATGCAGTATAGTGAAGCTGAAATGGTGCATCCCATACAGTAACCCAATGTGGTATTCCTACAAACACTATCTAACTAAGGCATACATTTTCCAACACATAATTAACCTGACCTTATCTGTCGTCCTTAGATTAAGACACAACTATGAGACATATGAGAACTCACATCAGGACCCCCCAAGGGTTACAAACATCATTATAGAAAACGTCTCATATTTGAAACATGATAACCCTATAACCACACATCACCAAATCCAGTAGGTTATGACGAAAAACCCCACGATTACCCCTGACACCTACCCTCTATTGGGGTTCCCTCCTCCCCGTCTCCCGTCATACCACACATACTCACATACTCCCGTCTTGCGTCATACGCCCACAAGTCCACTGTCTCCCCCATCCCCCTCCCATCGTTCATACGCCCTTCCCCACCATGTATACACCCCCCCTTGCCGGCAAGCCCCTTTAAGTCCCCGCCCCACACATCTCTAACAACCCAGCCACGGTCAAGTCTGGATAACCCACAGAAAAACCGAATCCCACTTCCGACCATAAAGATTCCTATTTCTACATTTTGTCCTGTAAAACACAGCAGCTAAGGCCTTCACCCTATACTCCCCCGACACCCCCTTCATTCCCCATGACACGTACAAGTAGTCTGCTACCAAGTACAAGACTGCCCTTCTTACCTTCCCACCCACCCCTCCCACATCAAAGCCTAAAGGCAGCAAGGTCAAAAAAAACCTCCCCCCACCCTGAGTACCACCCTCCCAAACTATTCACGCACTACGCCCAAAAATGAACAAAAATATACGGCATGGTATGCGTATCCTCCTCCCCACACCTATCGCAATATTCTCCTTCCCCTATCCCTATGCAGTACAAAATCGCTTTCGATGCAACAATCCCTATTAGAAACCGACACACAAACTCTTGTACCCTGGTTTTTAGCCACAATTTCCTCAATCCTTTCCATATACCCTTCCAATCATACACTGGGTATATCAATTGCCAATTCAGCACCTTCCCCTGCACCCCCCCTACCCAGAAGGCTCGCTGATACCCTCTTTGGCTCCTTAACCATCATGATACGCCTCAACATTCCCTCACACTCCCTCAAATCATTCAACTTCCACCACCTTCGAACATCTTCCATAACCAATCCCACCTTTTTCCTACGCACCCCACCCACCCTGAGGTATCGATGCTTAATGTAAACACACTGCAAACACCTCACTAATGGGATAAGCCCCAAACCTCCCTGTCATACCCTCGTCATTACCACGTCCTTACTCAACCACGCTCTCTAATCCAGGAGCCTTTTCCTTGCTCAAACCCTGCACTGCCTCCCATACCTCTTCCTCTCTAATCTCTCCCTCAAAGTCCATCCTGTCTTCCTTACTAACAATGCACCTAATTCCCTTCCCTATGACTGCCCTTTCCCTTACCCCCCTGTCCCTCCTGCAAATACTCCTTAACCCAGTGATCTACATAGTTACTTATTCCTTCCGTAGTTCTTAGCAATTGTCCCCCCCATACCCCCTGTTACGAGATTTACCCTTGCCCAACATTTTATATTGTGTGTATTTTTATCATAATGGTATATTGGAGATATTTCCGTTATTAGCTAAAACGAAAATGTCTTACTTTATACTATTATTTGATTTAGCTATGTTTTAGGTAGGATGTTACATTATATTTTTATGTTTTACAATGTTAGACCATTTTACTGTGCTGTTCATGTAGTGGGAGACCACTAGTCATACTGCTGGTTACCTGTTTAGGTACTGGCCGGTCTCCCCTCCCTCAGTCACGTGACCTACATGTCGTTTCACCCAAAATTGACGATCGTCAGTAGGTTCACGATCTCTCTCCCAACAAGTCAATTCTCACTCTTAGTAGTCTTATGGTTACTTTTAAGTTATTCTACTCTTAAAAAGCTGTTAGTCCGAGTAGGTTCACACACCCTCTACTGTCAAGGAGTAGATTTTCACTGTCAATAGTCTTGTGTTCACTTTTGAGTTTAAAAATTCAACCTTATAGGCTTGAAGTACTGTACGAGCCCATGAGTCAGATGTTACATATATTGTAAGAGAATTATTAGATCATATGATTGAATTATATGAATTACCGTATAATAAATACAACAGATTTTACCTTTTGGGTCATTCTCCCCTTTTCAATACCTTTATTTAAAATCTTATTACGATGGGGCAAAACAGGCCCATAGATGAAGCCCTGATTGTAATACCCCCCAACTCCTGACACACCTCCAACATCATTATAGTTGTGTCCCTTTGCCGCTTCCTAAAACGTCGGAGCACACAGGCTGATGGCCTGTCGCCCCACAAGACCTCCTCTCACTCGTGTAGCATTAAATCTTTCATTCTGCAAATCTCGCAGACGACCTTTCAGAATGCCTATCTCATCCACCCTAGAATTCCCACCCCTTTTGTAACAATCCTCCAGCTGACCCTCCAAGTACCTCTGCAACCCTAGTTTTTCCCAATTCTCCTCCCTGCCCCTTTTTGTATACTTCCTGATAAACGGCTTCGCCCACATTAACCACCAATCTAGTAAGTCCCCCGCATTCTGACCTCTCTCCCATTGCCCCTGCCACCATTAACAAAGCTCTCTCCTGCACCAACTCCTTGAAGTAAACTTACATTCAATTTCCAATAGCTATCATACCTTTTAATGATCCCTTCCCAGGTGATATCCGCCCAAACACCCCTGTGTTTGGAATACCCTACGTTCATCGCTTCTACACTACCAACCTGTATCGCCCTAGTTACATAAATCCTATCTAGTTGTGCCTGATATCCCCGCCTCACAAACGTGTGCTCCACACACCATCCTCCTCCCCTAACAACATCCATCACCCCGGCCACTCCTAATACCTCCCGCAACACCCCCAGGACACACCCCACTCCCCTGGGCTCTACATCCTTACCTTGTATTACACAGTTCCAGTCTCCTCCTATAACTGTTACCTCAGACAGTCCTCTCAAATGATACATCAGTATATCCCTCACGAAACTTTCTTTAGTACGCCTGCATTGATCCGCCGGCATATACACGCTCATAAAACACACGAGCACGTCTCCCCACACCCCATCCACCCTCACCACTCTACCCTCCTCACCCACTTCACACGCTAATATCTTAAAAGGGCTGACCTCGCGCATGACCACAGCAGCCACTCCCTTTAACTTCCCAAAAAACACCTGCATACACTCGGTACCCATTCAAACACAAATCCCTTGCACACCTAAAATTATGTTCCTGTACAAAACAAATATCTACCTGAAAACGTCGCATAGTCACCTCTAGCCATCATCGTTTCACCTCGACCCGAAGGCCGTTAACTCGGGTGGGACTGCAGTGCAGGGTGGCGCCAGTACAAGGCATATATCCGTTGTATGCGTGGAGTGAAATATGGCAGTTTTTCCAGCAGTTGCGGCTACGGCCTGTCGTGCGAGAAGTAATATTCAAGTTTATCCACGATATTTTGCAGTCGGGAGCGGTCCTGTGTAACAGACGTCTTCGAGAGGAGCCACATTGCGCATTTTGCGGCGAAGTAGAGACTGTTTATCATGCAATTTATTTCTGTAATTGTTTAGAATCGGTACGTACGTGGTTGGGTAGAGTAATACGTTGGGTAGGAGGTGGACAGTTATCTCCTTTGCACGCCTTGAGTCTCGACGTGGGAGGAGTGCAGTCAGACGTAAGACGTGCGCTAGGGTATTTGATTACAGATTACATATATATGTCGTGGGTGCTCCGTGCGGAGAGTGGCGATGAGCGGATACATGGCATTAGTGCAGTAATGTATAGAACCAAATGCCGGACGAGAGAGATTTTCAGAAACCGGTGGGAATCTAGTTTCCCTGCTCCTTACCGTGCGTTTCGCGTCACGGATTTGCATGCGATGAAGACTCCGAGGCCGTGAAAGAGCTGGTTTTTGAGAACATGAGATTGGAATATGTAAGTGGCAAATACAGTGGAGTCCAGGCAAACCAGTGTAACCCTCAGCGTGTTTGTGTCCGTGGTGACCTTGTGTAACCCTTTGTTGTAAGATATATGTGTTAGTGAAACTATTATTTTTTATTATATGTATTATAGTGTACATGCTCGATGAAGACAATACAATCACGTAGGGTGATTGTGTAGATTACAGAGTACTCGGGGACTCAGTGTTAAGTATTTAGTGTGCTTTGAGGTATTAGACCTTCGTGTACATATATTTCATGCCATTCTTTCTTTAGTATTTTAAGATACCGTAAAGGTTGGTATCTTTTAGTTTGTATTAGGGTGAGTAAGGAGGGGGGTTCTTGGAGTGGTGAGCGTCAAAAGAGGGGAGTGATATGTCCAGTATGTACGATCTCAGTCTTGGGATCTGGTGGTTTTGTTTAATTCACTGATAAGTAATCTCCCTTTGTGTGAACTAAAGTCTGAGTGAGGATGTCTTAGGGTGTATAAGTATGTAGTGGTATAGTTCTTATGTCTTATGTGTAATTTATCTTCACATCATAATATTTCTCGCATGTAAGACAAGTTTAAATAAAATATAAAAAAAAAAATTGACTCCTAAGACACTCTATTTCTACATGATCATACCTCCCTCCTGCACCATAACAATCTCGCAGCTGACCCTCAAGCTACCTCTGCTTTCCGTATCTATATGACGCATCATCCCTCCCTAACCTACTGTAAAAACCCTTTATTGCTAACTTCCCTCGGAAATTCCACCAATGTATTCTCAATTCCTTTTCCCCTATCCCACAACCTTTCCCACCATAACCCAAATGTCTCCAAAGCCTCTAAACCCTTCAACAATCTAACATTTAATTTCCAGTAACTAGGGAAAACTCTAACAGCATCTTCCCATTCTAGGGCCACCAGCACGCCCAGGTGATCCGAGAATCCCAGATCCACGCATTCAACCCTCCCACTGCGGATTAAACCAAACAAACAAACAAACAAACAAATTTTATTTCATTGCAGGTTACATGGGTATTGGAAGTTACAATGTAAATTGAGTGCAAGGAGAGCCACTGACATGCCATGGCATTAGGGGCAGCTTATTCTAGTCCTTAAAAACTAGGTACTTAATATTAGAGAAATTTATTGAGTTTATTCTAGTTAAAAATTATTTTCAAAATTACAATATGATGAAATTTTACTGTTTAAATTATTATATAATGATATTAGATCTTAGATTGTTACAGGTGTTAAGATTCTTGAATGATAATATGGAATTGAGATTATCTTAAGGAAAATAACATTGAGCATTTTTGACATTAACTTATAATATGAGTAGGGGGTAACATAATAGTAACATATTATTAAAAATTGAGATTATCGTATAGGAAAGTAACAATGAGCATTTTTCAAAGTAGTTTATTGCATGATCATTTAGGTTTGGGTGAGTAGGTGGTTTTGAGTTGAGTCTTAAATTGATTTTCAGACAAGATTATCTTAATATTTACTGGTAATGAATTCCAGATTCTGGGGCCCTTTATGTGCATAGAATTTTTACATAGGTTGATATGAACACGGGGTATATCAAAAAGTGATCTGTGTCGTGTGTTGTGGTCATGGGTCCTATTAAAGTTGGTGAGAGAGTTTTGAGCAGAGGGTTTATATTAGAGTGTAAAGTTTTATATATGTAGTAGGCACAAGAGTAAGTATGAATGTTCTTTACGGTGAGTAGTTTGAGACTTTTGAATATTGGTGGAGTATGCTGTCTAGAGTGGGAATTTGTTATCATTCTGACTGCGGCCTTTTGTTGTGTTATGAGTGGTCTAAGGTGATTTAACGTTGTTGATCCCCATGCACAGATTCCATAGGTGAGATACGGGTAGATAAGTGAATGATAGAGTGCAAGGAGAGCTGATTGAGGTACATAATAGCGTATCTTTGATAATATGCCTACTGTCTTCGAGATTTTCTTGGAAATTTGTTGTATATGTGTTTGGAATTTAAGGCTACTGTCAAGGTGGATTCCTAGGAATTTTCCCTCTGTGAGTCTTGTGATGGGTGTACCATTAAGTGTTATGTTAAGTGGAACATTTGTGACTTTGCTTCCAAACTGTATGAAGTAGGTCTTGTCAGTATTGAGAGTAAGCTTGTTAGTCGTCATCCATGTTGATATTTTCTGTAATTCGGCATTAACAGTGTTGGCCAGTATAACTGGATTTGGGTGAGAGAAGACATATGTTGTGTCATCTGCAAATAAAATGGGTTTGAGTAGTTGTGATGCATTCGGTAGGTCATTTATGTAAATGAGGAATAGGAGTGGCCCCAGGACACTTCCTTGAGGACTCCGATTGTAATTGGTTGTGTGGAAGAGTTCTCTCCATTTGTGTACACGTATTGGCTTCTGTTGGTGAGGTATGATTTTAGGTAGTTGAGTGGGTGCCCCTTATACCATAGTGTGCTAATTTTGTGAGCAGTAAATCATGGTCGACTGTATCAAAAGCTTTGCGGAGATCAATGAAGATTCCCAGTGGGACTTCTTTTTCTCAAGTGCTGTATATATTAACTCCAACATGTGTGTAATAGCATCGTTTGTGCTCTTGTTTGTCCTGAATCCAAATTGACAGGGGTTGAGTACATTGTGTGAGACGAGGTAGGAATAGATTTGTCTATGAATTAATTTTTTGAAGATTTTAGAAAGCAATGGTAAATTAGAAATTGGTCTATAATTATTCAGGTCTGTTTGATCACCTCCTTTGTGGATCAGGGGTGACCCTAGCTATTTTGAGAATTGATGGAAAGGTAGAGGCTTCAATGGATTTATTGAATAGTGTTGCTATGATTGGTGACAGTACCTGTGAAGCTTTTTGTACATAAAAGTTGGTAGGCTGTTTATGTCTCCTGCCTTGTTTTTAAGGGTGTTGATTATGAGCGAGACTTCAATTGGGTTGGTAGGAGCTAGGAATAGCGTATTAGGGTAGGTGTTTGTGAGGTAGTCTGTTGGACGGGTGTTTGAGCTTGGGATTTTACTCGCTAGATTCTTTCCTATGGTGGAGAAGAAAACATTAAGTCTGTTTGCTGTCTCAGTAGGTGAGAGTAGGGGTTCATCTGCTCTTGATAATTTGATGGTGTTGTTTTTCGCTATCTTATTATTTCCTAGAATTGCAGATAGGGTCTTCCAGGTCTTTTTCATATCACCTTTTATGTTCTGGAGTCTGTTCTCATAATACAATTTTTTGATCTCCTTATCAGGCTGGTAAGGGTTGATGAGTAGCGTTTGGATTGTTCTCTGGTTATTAGACCCCTTCTGTATTGTTTTTCATATTGGTGCCTTTTGTTAATGGATTTAAGGATGCTGGGTGTTAGCCAGGGATTGTTAAGTCTCTTAGCTGTGATCTGTTTAGTTTTTTTAGGGCAATGTTTGTTATAGAGGTGGTGGGTTTTGTTAAGGAAATTCTTGATGCATTCATTAGTATCTGTATATGTTTCTAACTCATTATGCCAGTCAATGTTAATCATAGCTGTTATAAAGTTATTTACAGCTGACTCATTATGTAGTCTGAAGGTAACTTTTGTAATATCTAGGGGCAATTTACCAAGATTAGTTATGAGAAAGGTCGGATAGTGGTCTGTGGTGTTGTGATATACACCCTGTCTAAATGTGCAGCATAACCTCTTCAACAAAAGGTGTATTCTACATTCCACCCCCAACCCCTACCATGTCAATAACACCAATCGCCTGCAGTACCTCCCGTAAAATTTCTAAGATACACCCCTCCCTCCTCTCGGCTCTACATCCTTTCCCCTGGTAACACAATTCCAATCTCCGGCAATCACGAAAATTAATGGTAGACCCCTTAGGAAATAGTATACCAAATACTCATGCACGAAATCCTTCTTCACCCGTCTATTGGACGTTGCTGGCATATACACACCTACAAAACCTACCTGTATGTGCCCCATTCCCATGCTAACAGCGTAAAAGGGCTGGTCTCCCTTATTCCTACCACAACCCCACCTTTGATACTGTCTGAGTTCCCCACATAACATGTATACCCTTGCACACGCAACTCACTTGTTATCTTTGGCCACATCTGCCCAAGCCATATTTCATGACCTTTGTCCCGGGGTCAATACATTATCCTCCACGGGTGCACTGGGCCTCTTATGGGAAGCCCCTCATAATCCATGTCCCCATCACCATCTTCCCTGTGCACCTCTACATCCGCCTCTACCACTGACGTATGAGGCACACGCCATCCCTCTGCACCCACACTACACTCAACCACATTCTCCACCACAGGCAGAGTCACCGTCGTAGTCAGTAAATCCACTGGTGATGGGCTTTCGAGGAGGATCTGGATGTCCTCAAAACTGGGCAACTCTAATGGCGGGCTCACCACTTCTTCCACCAGAGGTGACGCACCCTCAACACCACCAACTTGATCGTCCTCTGACGCCGGTGGCAACGTCCAGACGATCTCCTCCGCGGCCTCTACCATTTCACTCCACTTCCCATTTTCAGGCAGAACATGCAGAACGTTATCCACCACCGATATCGCATCCTTCGCGGATTGCACACACTCTTCCATCACGACACTAGATGCTGCCTCAGCTTGTTCCATCCTCTGCCGCTCCCTTCGTTGCTCGCATGTCATAGCCACCACATGTCCAGGGCCACCACATGTCCAGGGCCACCACATGTCCAGGGCCACCACATGTCCAGGGCCACCACATGTCCAGGGCCACCACATGTCCAGGGCCACCACATGTCCAGGGCCACCACATGTCCAGGGCCACCACACAGATGGCACATCCGTACCTGCCCTGGGTAGGTGACGTAAATTTGCGTCCTGAACATCTCCAACGTCACATACAAGGGTATTGGATGTCTCAAAGTCATTTTCAGGGAAAATGACCCCTCCAACATACCAGCGTAAATTCCATGGGACCATCACCCCATGTTGACAGCATGTATAGTTTCATAGCGTCCAAACACCCGTCGTACATTCACTTCGTCCGCTTTGAATGGGATATTACGAAGGCGAATCCATGAATAATGGGCCGATATGTCATGTAGGCACACCTCTAGGCTAGCGTTGACGACGATGCGCTGTTCTTGATACGTATCCACAACCTTCTCATAAGTATCAGGTGACACAAATTTCCCGAAGATTCTTGCAGTGCCATTCAGGGATATCCTGTACAAAGCCTTGCTAGGGATCTCGTATCACTAATGATGAGAGGTAGAATGACTTCAGCATTGCTTGGATATACCGCACCTTTTAACAATTCTAAACAGACGGTGTTTACTCTCCGCCGGTATTCCACCATTTTGAAGAAAACAAAACTTCACCAACCAGACACCAGGGGACACTTGCCGCTCACCTGAGACACCCTCGCTCTGTCAAGGTTGGGAAGTGACTGGCAATAGTATTAAGTCTGCCCGAAATGCCTAGCATGCCCAGGCATGATAAGTATGCTAACGGCCATCTTTGTAATTATTGTCCTTAAATGTAAAACACACATTGTAATTTTTACAGAGAAATAAATCCTCTTGAATCTTGAATCATCACCCACACACCCTGCCACCTCCCCCCCACCAGCGGGGGAGGCACTGGTCCCTACCTCTTCACTCAGCACCAGTCACCCAACCATCACAAACTGCACAACTCTTCCTCTATTTACGCTGAAACGATGCACTGGGATGTCCTCTCGCTGCTCTGGAATAAAAGAATGAAGGTGATTATTATCATTGTATTCATAATGAAACAATAAACCCGCGTGGATCACCAAGACAGGGAGTCAAGGTCGGGTCACCATCTGGAAAAAGACCCTGGCCGGGTGAGTACCGGCGAATCAACAACAACAACCACCCACGGCGCTCTTGAGTAAGAAAATAATTAAAAATGAGTTGTGTTGATAGAAACATAGTTTAAGAATCTGGGAACATTTTGGTGTAAATCCCACTGTAATACAATGTTTCTACAGCAAATTATAGCTATTTGAACATGTCTGGTGACCACCCTCCACGTAAATATATGTCAACGTCAGGTGAATTTTTAGAGATTTTTTATTTTTTTTGTCTATTTTTCTTTATAATAAACTAAATTTACCAGTGAACATTATTACAGTGTGCGAGAAGCTTATTGCAGATTAGGAGGAGCCAGTAGGAGGCAGGAACAATGAATTGCTTTGTCAGCAGTCTGCTCGTGGGCCACAATATATCTTATACTGACGTTATTATTACTAATAAAATTTACCTGCTTATACCATTTATTCAATAATGATAGCAGACATAAGATAAATAAGGTAAAAGCATAATAAAGACGGCCAAAATAATATTATAGGGCAAAAGCTCTCGCTTCGCACGGTGAGGGTCCGGGTTCAATTTCCAGTGAGGGTAAAAACATCAGACGTGTTTCCGTACACCAGTTGTTTATGTTCATTGTTGTTGGAGATTAGCCGGTATATTTCGCCGGCCCGGGCCTTTTCCAAGTGGTGGGCCGGCCTTGGCTCCCTTTCTCGGGAGTATCTCAGACTAATGTCTGCCATGGGAGGAGGTACAAGTACCTCCTCATCTCCTGGGACCAACTGTACCCCAGGCTTAGCCCCATTCCCCGCCCTCACGGGGCTCGTAGGGAGAAGCTAGGCCATTTTGGTCTGCCATCGTTCCTCCCCAGGGGAGCTCGTGGGAATGGCACTCTTGTGAGCTGCAGGTAGAAGCAAGCTCTGGCTATCTCCTCCCCGTCTATGTTCACCCATCAGTAAAATGGGTACCTGGGTGTTAGTGGATCGGTGTGAGTCGCATCCTGGGACTAAACTGACATAATTTGTCCGAAATGCTTTGCATAACAAGCGGTTTTCTATATAGTAGTATGTCATTGATGTCAGCTATGGTCTGTATACCTTGTACATGTACTTGTAGTAAATAAAGATATTATTTAATATTTATTTGAGGGTGCTACTACATAATGTAGTAGACACTTCCACTCAAGACAGCCCACACGGGAGGTACTCCAAAGCATGAGAAGGGAATTAATAACCCTAATCACCCAGCACAAGAGAGAAATATGGAAATACCTTGTGCTTCAAGCTAACCAATATAAGCACTGTCCAGAACAATTCTGGAGTAAGATCCGTAGGTTACTGGGGGCTAAACACTCGCCTACACAGCACCTTACACACTGCTTCACCGAAGAGGATGGTGAGGAAGTGACTACCTTGCTCGATGACCCACAAGACCAAGCTAACTTGATGGGTGAAGTGTGGGAGAAAATTCTCCCACACAACGACAGCAGAAGATTTAACAATAACCACTACCTGTGGGTCAACCAATGGCGGGACGAGAATTGGGAAGACTTCCACCCAATACCATTAATTGATACATCTTCTCTCGAAAGCGAGCACCCTCTCACTAGGCCAATTACCCTCAGGGAAATGACCCAAGTCATTGGCCGAATGTTAAATGACTTCTTCTCAACCATAGGATCAAATTTTGCCAGTAAAATCACAGGTACCAAAGCCCAAGCAAGTGATTACTTAGATGGAAATTTCCCAACCTCCTTCTATCTTGCACCTACCGAACCCACTGAAGACACCATGATTACTTAAGAATAAATCAGGGAATCTGTCTCAAGTCCCACCACTATTGTACAAACGAGCGGCTCATGTCCTTTCACCTGCTATTTCACTACTTTTTTAACAAATCACTAGAAACTAGCACTTTCCCGCACCCCTCAAGACAGCAAGGGTTACACCAATTCTCAAAGGTGGTGACCCCACAGATGTAAATAACTACAGGACAATCTCAAACTTACCGTTGCTATCCAAAATCTTTCAGAAACTCGTGCAGATATTATATTCGTTTATTACAGTACAAAGCATACTCAACCACTGCCAATTTGGCTTTAGAAAAACAAAAACACAAACGATGCAATTGTAAAAATGCTGGACTTACTTTACACAACACTGGGAAATAAGGAATATCCGTTAGGACTCTTTATTGACCTAAGGAAAGCTTTTGATACAGTAGACCACGGCATCCTACTCCAAAAACTTGACCATTACGGTATAAGAGGCCACGCGCTTATATATTTCAAATTCTATCTTACTAACAGGTATAAATACGTCACGATATATATCATACAGATACAAGAGAGAGGTCGTCGTCTGCGCTTCTGCTCTGAACACTGATTCCCAAGTTTTTATTGGGTTATCCTGAGTAATACCTGACCAGAGCTGAGAGGAAAACTTGCTTGTCCCTTGCCCATCCTTCAGACCATCCTTCAAGGCACCATCCTTCAGGCTTTACCCATCCCTTCAGGCACCATCTCAGAGCACCATCCCTTCAAGAGCACCATCCCTTCAAGAGCACCATCTTCAGGCACCATCTTCAAGTCAGGCACCATCCTTCAAGAAAAGACCATCCAGTCCCCTTCAAGAGGGGGTTAAGGACCCGGTGACAAGTCTTGCATCCCTTGCATCTTGCCCCCATCCTCCCCTCTCTCCCCCATCCTCCCCATCCTCACCCCACCTGAACATTTACACTGGCCCATACACACACTTTTTACACTGCTATCCTTCTGACTTTCCTATCTTCTTCTCTTTCGGCAACTTCGTCTTTGGTGAGATAACACAAGACATTGTGACCATCCCGTAGCCCGTGAGGTTTTTAAAATCCGGCAGATCTTTGTCTTGGGCCCAGTCCCCTCACTGCTCGAGGGTAGGCTGTCCCTCACTGCTCGAGGGTAGGCTGTCCCCCTCACTGCTCGAGGGTAGGCTGTCCCCCTCACTGCTCGAGGGTAGGCTGTCCCCTCACTGCTCGAGGGTAGGCTGTCCCCCTCACTGCTCGAGGGTAGGCTGTCCCCCTCACTGCTCGAGGGTAGGCTGTCCCCCTCACTGCTCGAGGGTAGGCTGTCCCCCTCACTGCTCGAGGGTAGGCTGTCCCCCTCACTGCTCGAGGGTGGCTGTCCCCTCACTGCTCGAGGGTAGGCTGTCCCCCTCACTGCTCGAGGGTAGGCTGTCCCCTCACTGCTCGAGGGTAGGCTGTCCCCCTCACTGCTCGAGGGTAGGCTGTCCCCCTCACTGCTCGAGGGTAGGCTGTCCCCCTCACTGCTCGAGGGTAGGCTGTCCCCCTCACTGCTCGAGGGTAGGCTGTCCCCCTCACTGCTCGAGGGTAGGCTGTCCCCCTCACTGCTCGAGGGTAGGCTGTCCCCCTCACTGCTCGAGGGTAGGCTGTCCCCCTCACTGCTCGAGGGTAGGGTGTCCCCCTCACTGCTCGAGGGAAGGCTGTCCACCTCACTGCTCGAGGGTAGGCTGTCCCCTTCACTGCTCGAGGGTAGGCTGTCCCCCTCACTGCTCGAGGGTAGGCTGTCGTTAGGGGCTGACCTTCATAAGTCAGCTGACTTAGGATGTTTAGGTCTGCCACACAGGAAAGTTTTGCTTTTTTTTAAGGCAATTTTGGTGTGTCTGATGTACCTTCCCAGGCATCATGACACGAATACGAGTGAGGATACGGGTTCCAGACAACCTGAAATCTAAGCAAGAAATATTGCAATGTATTTGCTCTAATTCCACGGTTGCACCAGTTGATCTTTTTACTACTGACTCTGGTGCAGTTCTGCTCCTCTCTTCTGAGGAAGAACTACTTCAGTTACTCATGCCTGATGTTGTTGACAAATTACAGTCTCTGGGAGTTATCCCCATTCCTCATGAGAGTTATCAAGCTCAAAGGACTGTCTTTGTAGCACGGATAAATAGTTTTTTGCAAGACTGCTCTCCAGAACAATTTATTGCAGACCTTAATAGCGAGAACCCGGAAATTACAGTGTTCAAGGCGTACAAATTTTCTAAGCCTCCCAGCAATCGATACTCACTAAAATTAATCCTGCAAACTCCAGATGAAGCCAAATACCTGTGTCAACATGGGTTTAAATACTCTGGCACCAGATGCCCTCCTGATCAAATATCTCTGGAGAGATATGTCCATGTTATGCAATGTTTTAAATGCTATGAGTTTGGACATACTTCAAACAAATGTGGCAAACAAACACCTGTTTGCAGTATATGCTCTGGTGAGCATCTTTTCATATATTGTAATAATAAAAATAACCCAAAGTGTGTCCTTTGCCAAGGAAACATCATGCTGTTTCCCTAAACTGTCCTGCTAGGAAAGATATAATTCAGAAAATGTACACGAATGGTTCAGATAACCGACAAGTTGATAAATTAGACACATATGCAACACTTGGGTATCTTTATTGAGGAAACGTTTCGCCACACAGTGGCTTCATCAGTCAAATATAAAGTAGAAAGTTGTAAGGAGCGGAGGAGTTTGAGGTAATCAGTCCCTCGGCCTGGAGTCGATGTGTTCAGTCCATCAATCTGGTAATAAGTACAGCATAGGGCAATGGAGGTTGCTTATATACTGTAGACAGGTGAGACGAAGCAGGAGGAGGCGGGGTCATAGTGGTACCATCCACTAGTCGAAGTAGGTCTTCGTCCAAAGGTTGGACAAGTGTTGA
>WNWK01013505.1:0-55070 GCA_009830355.1 Cherax destructor
GTTTCCTTTTATAGTTCCTTGATAATGTGAGTTGTCACGAAAGCGCTTGGAATTCCTCTATTTTTTCATAGTGGTTGTCTTGCATATTTTGATATCACCTGTTTACTGTGATCTTTTTGCATATATATATATATATATATATATATATATATATATATATATATATATATATATATATATATATATATATATATATATATATATATAAATTGGAGGGAGCCAGTTTTTGGTGCTCCATACATTTTGTGTGTAAACGAAGAACCAACATGGTTGGGAAGGGCCAGTTTCGGCAGACAGGCTTCAAACACCTTTTATTGTTCAGCAATAAAGAAATGGAACAGACTGCCTGCACATGTCAAAGCCAGTCATAGCATAAGCCAGTTCAAAAAGAGAGCCAAAAGGTACCTAATGAATGTAGCGACTGAAAGCGAGGAGAATGATTTTTTATATTTTTAGCTAACACACATGTCTAAATAAAAAACTCAATTTACCTTATTCCTAGTATATCTCCTTTATAGCATAATAATAAAATATTATCTCCTTTATAGTATAATAATAAGATATTATCTCCTTTATAGTATAATAATAAGGTAATAAAAGGAACCCAATGGAAAAAAGTCACTTTTTCTGACTTTTTGGGTTATCCTAGGTTCTCTACACATATGCTGCTATAGTATATGGTAATCTATGTAACTCTTGGTGCCACGTGGCCTGGTGGTAAAAGCTGTCTCTTCACAAGGCGAGGGGTCCGGGTTCGATTCACGGCGAAGGAATGGAAACATCGGACGTGTTGCCTTACACCGGTTGTCTATGTTTCCCATCAGTAAAATGGGTACCTGGGTGTTAGTCGACTAGTGTGGGTCGCATCCTGGGACAAAACTGACCTAATTTGCCCGAAATGCTCTGAGCTTGACTGATTGACAGAGCGTCGGTAAGATGGGGAGGAAGGATGAATGGAAATAGTGGGGGGAGGTTAGGGTTATAAAGGTAAGTGGCCTAAATGCTCTGCATAACAAGCGGCTTTCTATATACGTAGTAGTATGTCATTGATGTCAGCTAGGCCTGTATACCTAGTACAAGTACTTGCAGTAAATAAAGATATTATTATTATTATTATTATTATTATTATTATTATTATTATTATTATTATTATTATTATTATTATTATTATATTATTATTATTATACATATACGTATCCTGAAGATTTTTGTTTTGGTTTATCCTTTAGAGTTAAAAAAGAAAACTAAGCTTACTTTACTAAAGAAAACGTTACCAGCTCCAGTAAACTCTCGTAGGTTGAATCACATGGGTTAATGATTGTTTTGTATGGCATACGAATAAAAATTCCGTGAAACCTATTAATATCTCATTTTCTACACGGTTATAAAGAATTCTGCATGAATTTAGTCGCGCGTGTCTAAGAGTACTTTATAAATTGGGAGCACATATGTGGAATTAGAAGCACATATGTGAAACTAGGAGCACACATGTGGACTTAAGTTCGATCTGGGTTTGAGTGGAAACATTCTACATGTTCCCTACATCTGCCCCTTTCCACCTCGCAGCATGTAGGTACCTGGGGGTTAGTCAACTTCTGCGGGTCGCATCCTGGGGAAAGTATCAATGGACCCCAATGGAAATTAGGCAAACACTGGCATTCTTAGGATATCACCATAATCCAAATAAATTCTGCCTATTATTAATAGGTCTCGCGGCTTGGTTGGCAATGCTCTCATCTCATACACTGAGCGACTGTGCTTCAGTCCCCAGAACGGGTGGAAACGTTGGACATGTTTCCTGACACCTGCTGTTCCTGTTCACCTAGCAGTAAGTGGGTTCCTGGGTGTTAGCCGAATGGTGTGAGTTGCATCTTGGAAGACAAGATTGAAGGACTCCAGTGAAAATAAGACAGACAGTCCTCAATAACGTTCTGACTTTCTTGTGTTATCTTAGGTGGCTAACCTTCTGTGTTAAAAATCCGAACAACTGTTATCACATCTTAATACGTACAAAGAAAGCCTGGTTATAAATAGTGTTTAGGTACCTGGAAATGAGAAAAGCTACACACGAGGCGCTTGTTCATGTTAAATATACTGGTGATGAGCTGGGGTATAAGAGAATCTTGAAACACAGGTCTCGACACACCTCTCAGGCAGGTCCCAGGTGAAGAGCTCCAGGTAACTGATGGCAACATGAGACTCTGGAACGCCCAACCACAGTACGGGTAGAGTTAGAACCCATGGCAAATGAGTGGTAAAACTCCACCTGTACTGTGTTTTGATTGCAATCGTGTTATTACGATTTCGTGAGTCACTTTGGCAAGATAATATTCGTTTTATTTAGGTCATCTACGTTTGATTTTTGCAGACACTACACAAATTTCTACACTGGTTCCAATAGGCACATTGAAACAAATGATAATTTATGCAGGTTTAACCCAAGAAATATCCCAACAATGTCCACCAGTGTGACTTATTGCTATTGGGGTCTATCCTGGAGGCTGGTGAGTGCCAGGTTGAGGACAGTTAGACTGGCTCTAGTGCTGCTCTGTGTACGAGTATTTTACAACCTTATAATACTAAAACAATTACTACTCGATAGTCTTTCTGTATTTGTAGTTTGGTTGAGATTACCCAATAATTTAACTACGTTTTCTCTGACCTAACCTTTCATTTTCGTTTGTAAAATATTGGGTAACTTACTCATGAGCGCCTCTTACACGGGTATAACCCGGAGCGTTAGTAAGCTAATAAAACCTAAAAAAGACAATCAGTGTGGCTCATCAGGGAACGATAAACTTACAAGGGTTCAGTGTGTCTAAGCAATGGGAGATAATCAGGTATGATCCAAGGAACGGAAAAGTAACTGTTTATATCTGAATAAGTATGCGTGTATGTCATATAATAATAATAGTATATTTATTTCTAGAAGTACATGTACATGGTATACAGGTCTAGCTGATATCAATGACATTCTACTATATAGAAAGCCCTTTGTTATGCAGAGCATTTCGAGCAAATTAGGTCAGTTTTGTCCCAGGATGCGACCCACACCAGTCGACAAACACTCAGGTGCCCATTTTACTGATGGGTGAACATAGACAACCAGTGCAAAGAAACACGCCCAATGTTTCTACCCTTGCAGGAATCGAACCCGGACACTAGCCGTGTGAAGCGAGAGCTTTAGCCCCCAGACCACGGGCCAGGGGTCAATTCACAGCTCTTGGACCCGCCTCTCCTCTGTTCGCTACTAGGTCCAGTCACTTCCAGCTCCAGGAGTCTTGTCGTACCTTTTTTTTTAAAAGTTACGTATGAATCCTGCCTCTACTACTTCCCTCTCCAGATTATTTCACTTTCTGACAACTCTATGACTGAAGAAATGCTTCCTAACATCTCTATAGGTCATCTGAGTTTTCAACTTCCAGTTGTGTCCCCTTTTTTCTGAAGCCCATCTCTGAAACATTATGTCCTTGTTCACTTTGTCAATTGCTCTCAGCATTTTATACGCCATTATCATGTCCCCCCCTATCCCTCTTGTTCTCTAGTGTCTTTAGGTTACTCCCCTTAACCTCTCCTCAAAGGAGATACCCTTTAGCTCTGGGACTAGTCTTGTTGCAAACTTTTGCACTTTCTCTAATTTCTTGACGTGTATGTATCCGAAGCCACTCTCATACCCCGGGACACAAGACACCAGGCTAGTGATAAGTAATTTTATCAAATCCTGATATATGCAGTGAACTTCAACAGAGATTTAGAAATGCTTAACAATTTGAAAATGGGCGAAATTTTTAACCGAGTGGAGGTTCGAATCCTGCTGTGGACTGAGAGTGACCGTCTAGCTTCATCTAGGCGCCCATAGTTATACCTGGGATCTGGCTGAGTGGCGAAAGTGTATGAACTTTGATACAGAGTGTATAGGTTCGAATCTTGCTTTAAACTGAGAGATAATGTCGTGCCGAATATTCAGAACTTGCGATTTTGGGTTAAATAGCAACGCTCATCTTGCCATATAAGACAAGCGAAAATTTGTGTATGCAATAATTTCGCAAAAATCATTCTGAACCTAACGAAAAAAATATATTTCATTGTGTTTGTTTATTATTAAATTATTGTAAACGTATCTAGAATATATTTAGTTGGATTAGGATAAATTAAATTGCGCTTGTTATAATAAGGTTAGGTAAGTTTTCTAAGTTTGTTTTGGTACAAAATTATAAATTTTTACATTAACATAATTTAAAAAAATATATCTTTAAACGTATTACCTGGAGTTTACCTGGAGAGAGTTCCAGGGGTCAACGCCCCTGCGGCCCGGTCTGTGGCCAGGCCTCATGTTGGATCAGAGCCTGATCAACCAGGCTGTTACTGCTGGCCGCACGCAGTCCAACGTACGAACCACAGCCTGGCTGGTCAGGCACAGCACAATGCACAGCATATTACGGGCTTTTGGCATGTACATCCCTTTTATACCGAACTATGTATCATTGTATCATGTCTACCTTACTATGTATCATTGTACCATGTCTAAATAAAAATTATTATTATTATTATTATTAGATGCCTGTCCAGTGCCCGCTTGAAGACAGCCAGGGGTCTATTGGTAATCCCCCTTATGTATGCTGGGAGGCAGTTGAACAGTTTTGGGCCCCTGACACTTATTGTGTTGCCTCTCAACGTGCTAGTGGCACCCCTGCTTTTCATTGGGGGGATGTTACATCGTCTGCCGAGTCTTTTGTTTTCGTAGGAAGTGGCCCCCGTGTGCAAGTTTGGTACTAATCACTCTAGGATTTTCCAAGTGTATATAATAATGTATCTCTCCCGCCTGCGTTCCAGGGAGTACAGGTTTAGGAACTTCAAGCGTTCCCAGTAACTGAGGTGGTTTATTGTAGTTATGCGTGCCGTGAAGGTTCTCTGTACATTTTCTAGTTCAGCAATTTCACCTGCCTTGAAAGGTGCAGTTAGTGTGCAGCAATATTCCAGCCTAGATAGAACAAGCGACCTGAAATGTGTCAACATGGGCTTGGCATCCCTGGTTTTGAAGGTTCTCATTATCCATCCTGTCATTTTTCTGGCAGATGCGATTGCTACAGTGTTATGGTCCTTGAAAGTGAGATCCTCTGTCATGATCACTCCCAGGTCTTTGACATTAGTTTTTCGCTCTATTGTGTGGTTGGAATTTGTTTTATACTCCGATGAGATTTTAATTTCCTCACGTTTTCCATATCGGAGTAATTGAAATTTCTCATCATTGAACTTCATATTGTTTTCTGCAGCCCATATAAAGATTTGGTTGATGTCTGCTTGGAGTCTTGCAGTGTCTTCAGTGGTGAATACTATCATGCAGATTCGGGTGTCATCTGCAAAGGAAGACACGGCACTGTGGCTGATATCCCTGTTTATGTCCGATATAAGGATGAGGTACAGGATGGGAGAGAGTACTGTGCCTTGTGGAACAGAGCTTTTCACCGTAGCCGTCTCAGACTTTACTCTGTTGACTACTACTCTTTGTGTTCTACTTGTTAGGAAATTATAGATCCATCTACCAACTTTTCCTGTTATTCCTTTATCACGCATTTTGTGTGCTATCACACCATGGTCACACTTATCAAAGGCTTTTGCAAAGTCTGTGTATATAACATTTGCATTCTGTTTGTCTTCTAGAGCATCCAGGACCTTGTCATAGTGGTCCAGTAGTTGGGACAGACAGGAGCGACCTGCTCTAAACCCATGCTTCCCTGGGTTGTGTAATTGATGGTTATCTAGAAGAGTGGCGATCTTGCTTCTTAGAACCCTTTCAAAGATTTTTATGATATGGGACGTTAGCGCTATTGGTCTGTAGTTCTTTGCTATTGCTTTACTGCCGCCTTTGTGGAGTGGGGCTATGTCTGTTGTTTTTAGTAACTGCGGGACGACCCCAGTGTCCATGCTCCCTCTCCATAGGATGTTAAAAGCACGTGATAGGGGCGCCCCTTCTTTCAGTTCTTGATGAACACTGAGTTCCATGAGTCAGAGCCTGGAGCGGAGTGCATGGGCATGTCATTTATCGCCTTTTCGAAGTCATGTGGCGTCAGGGTAATGTCAGATAGGCTTGCGTCTACCAGGTTCTGTGGCACTCTCATAAAAAAATCATTTAGGTCTTCAACTTTCAGTCTGGTTAGTCCCGCAGGGGACTTCAACCTAAGGGGGCAGGGGCTGGAAGGTTTTCCAGACAGTGGTCAATTTTCAGAAGCTGTTCCTGGAATTGTTGGGACGTTGCATCCGGAGGCTTGTATACAACCACGATGACCAGGTTTTCATTCTCAATCTTTACTGTTAAAACTTCAACTACATCATTTGAGGCATCCCCCTTTTGCCTGTTCACTCTGTCACATCTGTATAGGTTGTAGCCAGGGATCCATATTTCATTGTCCAAGTGATCCTTTATGTGGGTCTCTGTGAAAGCCGCAAACATTGCATTTGACTCTGTAAGCAGTCCACGGATTTAAGGTATCTTGTTATTTGTTGCTGGCTTTAGACCCTGTATATTTGCAAAGATGAATGTCGTTGGATTGGTGGTATGGGTGGTATGGATGGGGGTCTTTTTTTCCTGGCACTAATGTCTGTTGTTCTGGAGTGGAGGCCATTGACTGTGGTTCCAATCCAGAAAGAGAAAATTTTAGAAAGGAATTAATTTTAACTGAGTTCTTGCTAATTGACCAGTTTTACCTAATCGGCACGACATATATATATATATATATATATATATATATATATATATATATATATATATATATATATATATATATATATATATATATATATATATATATACTATGTATATCCTGCTCTTTGGTTTTGGCACAATATCGTCCAATCAAGAACTGCTACCAGGATTATCATCAACAGGCTGGTGTGTGAATATCTGCAGCTGGTGTTGGAAAGTGCTACAAGACTCTGCGTTTCCTCTCCCACTTTAGAACCAAGAAAATTGTTGTTCATGTGAAGTCAGTGGAGAGGTCGGTGAGGGAAGGCCTAATAGAGGAGGAGGCGGCAGAGGGTGAGGGGTAAAACTATTTCCCTCCCCCTTCCCCTTCCACAAACAGGTAGGCAAACACCGTGTGCTCTTGTTAAGATAATGGAGTGTTCGTTCACCGTGTATATAGTGTATAGTGCATAGCATGTGTCGTGTATAGCGGTGTGTCATTCATATACTGGTGTTATAGAGACTTGGTCTGGCAGGCCTGCCTAATCACACATCCCCCATACCCCCCCCCCCACTGCCCACCACAAGGTCGGGAGACCCCCTCTCATCTCCCCACCACCACCATGAACCACATTCAGTAAGTGTCAATAAATATTACTTCCAATTCTTTCCTAGTGGAGGCCCCCGGCGGCCGCAACGCTAGAACGTCCGAGTGGAAATCTGCAGACGACGGTTCGAGCCCCTCGTCCACCCTTCTGTTTATTCACCGACAGCTGTGTTAGTGTTCAGTGTCAATAATAAGTGTTCGGTGCCATTGAAAATAGGTGCTTAGTGTTCAGTGGCATTTATAAGTGTTCGGTGCCATTGAAAATAGGTACTTAGTGTTCAGTGTCATTAATAAGTGTTCGGTGCCATTGAAAATAGGTGCTTAGTGTTCAGTGTCATTAATAAGTGTTCGGTGCCATTGAAAATAGGTGCTTAGTGTTCAATGTCATTAATAAGTGTTCGGTGCCATTGAAAATAGGTGCTTAGTGTTCAGTGTCATTAATAAGTGTTCGGTGCCATTGAAAATAGGTGCTTAGTGTTTAATGTCATTAATAAGTGTTCGGTGCCATTGAAAATAGGTGCTTAGTGTTCAGTGTCATTAATAAGTGTTCGGTGCCATTGAAAATAGGTGCTTAGTGTTCAGTGTCATTAATAAGTGTTCGGTGCCATTGAAAATAGGTGCTTAGTGTTCAGTGTCATTAATAAGTGTTCGGTGCCATTGAAAATGGGTGCTTAGTGTTCAGTGTCATTAATAAGTGTTCGGTGCCATTGAAAATGGGTGCTTAGTGTTCAGTGTCATTAATAAGTGCTCAGTGTCATTAATAAGAGTTCAATGCCATTGAAAATAAGTGTTCAGTGTAATTAATAAATGTTCGGTGCAATTGAAAATAAGTGCTCAGTGTTCAGTGTCATTAATAAGTGCTCAGTGTCATTAATAAGAGTTCGATGCCATTGAAAATAAGTGTTCAGTGTAATTAATAAATGTTCGGTGCAATTGAAAATAAGTGCTCAGTGTTCAGTGTCATTAATAAGTGCTCAGTGTCATTAATAAGAGTTCGATGCCATTGAAAATAAGTGTTCAGTGTTATTAATAAGTGCTCAGTGTTAGTAAGTGTTCAGTGTCATTAATAAGTGCTCAGTGTCATTAATAAGAGTTCGATGCCATTGAAAATAAGAGTTCAGGGTTATTAATAAGTGCTCAGTGTTAGTAAGTGTTCAGTGTCATTAAAAGTGTTCAGTGTTATTAAAAGTTTTCAGTGTTATTAAAAGTGTTCAGTGTCATTAAAAGTGTTCAGTGTTATTAAAAGTGTTCATTGTCAATTTTTTACACGCCCCGATGGCATGGTGGCTAGCGCTCTTGCTTCACGCACGGAGGGCCCGGGTTCAATTCCCGGCGGGGCCGAAGCATTTCGAAGTGTTTCGTTACACACACACACATACACACATACACACACATACAACAGGCCTAGTGTCTAATCGACATGTGCCTAGGACAAAATGGTAACTAACACACACAAAGTGTATTATTAAACTTAATTTATGTGGCCCTGTGGCCTGGTGGCTAAAGCTCTCGCGTCACACAGCGAGGGTTTGGGTTCGATTCCCAGCGAGGGTAGAAACATTGGGCGTGTTTCTTTACACTGGTTATCTATGTTCGCCATCAGTAAAATGGGTACCTCGGAGTTAGTAGACTGGTGTGGGTCGCACCCTGGGACAAAACTAACCTAATTTCCCCTAAATGCTCTGCATAACAAGCGACTTTCTATATAGTAGTATGTCATTGATGTCAGCTAGGCCTGTATACCTTGTACATGTACTTGTAGAAATAATTATATTAAACTAGGATTGTGTAGCTCAGTGGGTTAAGGCGTCATATGAGTTTCGCTCACCACGAGGCAGGGCCAAAACTACATAGGTTCGAATCCTCGGCTAGTCGCAGTGTTGTTATTGATTCAATACCACTCGTTCGTGGTCACAATAATATATATATTTTTATACACGCCCCGATGGCATGGTGGCTAGCGCTCTTGCTTCACGCACGGAGGGCCCGGGTTCAATTCCCGGCGGGGCCGAAACATTTCGAAGTGTTTCGTACAAACACACACAAACACATACAACAGGAGTAGTGTCTAATCGACATGTGCCTAGGACAAAATGGTAATAATTTGATTTAGAATGTATTTTGGCAGATGATGCAGCCAGCCAGCCACAAAGCCAGGGAAACAGTGCACCCAACAATGACAGAAGAGGTACATGTCAGGTGTGTGGAGAGTTTCGAGCACGCAACAGAGATGGCCTTATTCGTGCACACAATGGGTGTGCAGGATCACACAGGCCCACAGCAGAGAGCAACCCACAGCCTCCACAGGCAGATGCCAATCCCAATGGCAACCTCCTCTCTTGCGAAAACCTTCTCCAGGCATTCAAATCCACTGCTAACAGTACCCTATCCCACATTCCTAAAGCAGCTCGCCCATATGCAGGAGGGAAATTCACAGACCTTCTTAAGCAGGTGAATGGAGGCTCCACCAATTTAGAAGCCCGAGGCACCATTAAAGCATGGCGCAACATACTCCTGTTTGGCAATGTCTGTCTTGCAGTTCCTGAAAGACGAGGCAAACTGCTAACCACTTCAGTTATCAAGTCGTTCGCAACTACCCAAGAACAGATAATTGTGTCCCTCTGTCCCACCATCGCAGGAATCACAGAGGTAGACCCAAGAAAAATTTCACTGAAAACGAGAAAATTTGCGCACATGTTAGCAAAAAAATCGAAGAAGGCAACACAGTGGGAGCAATCAGAATAATTACAAGTGACGACACTGTAGCTCCCAAAGATGAGACCACAGTTCAAGCACTAAGAGACAATCATCTGACAAGGAGACCCCATCACTGAACAATTAATTTTGCCAGAATCAGAAGTCTATAAGGCGATAGTGTCATTTCCAGCAGGATCTGCAGGAGGTTACACTGGAATTCGACCACAACACCTCAAAGAGATGGTAAATCCAGTACTCGGCGCATCTGCATCAATTCTCCTCACCGAATTAACAACTTTTGTCAACAACTGCCTGGCTTGGCGAATCCCAGAAGAAATTAAACCTTTCTTTTTTGGAGCCTCATTATGCGCTTTGAAGAAGAAGGATGGGGGAATCAGACTCATTGCTATCGGTAACACCCTTCGCCGTCTAGTTGCCAAAGCAACAGTAAGAAACATTCGCCTAGAAGCTGCCAGTTTACTCCAGCCACACCAACTGGGCTTTGGGGTCTCTCAAGGCAGTGAAGCCGCAGCTCATGCGGCAAGGGCCTACATCAGAGACCTACCAGAAGACAAGGCCGTAGTCAAACTTGACTTTAGAAATGCCTTTAATATGGTGAAGAGAGATGTGGTCTTGCCAGCCGTTCGGGATCGGTTCCCCAGTCTCTTTCCCTTCATTTCAGCTGGCTAGAGCAAACCCTCGACTCTTTTGTTTGGGGAACATGAAATTCCCTCATCTGAGGGTGTTCAGCAGGGTGATCCACTCGCTCCACTTCTCTTCTGTTTGGCAGTAAGAGAACTAACTTCCAGCCTATGCAGCGAGCTGAACATCTGGTACCTGGATGATGGCACTCTGGCAGGTACTGAGGAGTCCCTGTGTGTGTTCATGTTCCCTCCGAGTTCTGAGTTTTAACAGTTGACCGTGCTAGCCGAGTCTCTCTTTTTCTGTGAAAACTTTCTTACTTGTAAATATATTTATTCTTCCTCAGAATCAGTAGAGTCCATGAATACAGATCGATCAAATATCAAATTTATAATTGTAATATGTATATATATAATGCATTATCTCAAGATCCATCAAATTCTCTTTGAACCATTAACTCAAGAAGTGTGATAGTAAGATTAGTTATTAATTAATTATCAAGTCGATTTATTCCTGTTATAATTTTTGATTAGTTCTAAGTTATAATGTGTTTGCTATTGTATAGATTCACCCCAGTGCACCTGTCTGTTCAGCCTATAGAGTTGTCTAGTATGCCGAGACGTCATACGTAACATGGCCGAGCTGTCGTGTCAGTAAATATGTATACACTTGTGTAGTGTATTGCAGTATAGCAACCCAAGATGTTACATGTATGCTCCCTTGTTACTGTGACGTCAGAGCTCCCTCTCCTTGTGGCTACTACGTCAGAGGCTTCCCCCCTCACTTCTAGGCCGACATAAAGCTGGATAGACGTGCCGGGTACTCCTCCTCTCACAGACTCGTAAATATACCGTAACCATCCTACAGAGAGTGTTCTTTGACAACCTATTTATCTCTCGAACCCCAACTCGAGCTCAACATCTGGTACTTGGATGATGACACTCTGGCGAGTACTGAGGAGTCCCTGTTAGAGGACCTACAACGGGTGAAGACACAGGGAGAAGCCTTAGGACTCATCCTCAATCCCTCAAAGTGTGAAATCATCACATCAAACCAGGAAATAATTAATGAGGTGCAAACAATCCTCCCAGAAGTCACTACTATCACTCCATCCAACAGTACCCTCCTGGGAGCACCGCTGGGTCACCACGCCATCGACACTGTCCTCAAGGACAAAGTGAATGACCTGAAAAGAATGGAGGAGATAATAAGTGATCTTGATGCCCATGATGCCCTGTATCTCCTCACAAGGTGTCTTACTATGCCAAGACTCACTTACTTCTTGAGGTGCGCACCCTCTTTTGACAACCCAACACTTAACGAGTATGACGCACACCTGAGATCAACCTTTAAGAAGGCACTGAATCTGTCACTAGATGATCGGCAATGGGAGCAGGCAACCCTCCCAGTGCGACTGGGAGGTATAGGGGTGCGCAAAGCAACGCAGGTAGCTTTACCTGCATTTCTGTCATCGTGTTTGGCCTCCTGTGGATTAGTCAAGAAGATTGTCCCCGAACGCTTGAGAGGTGTGGTGGGAGCTCAGGACCCCAGGTTCATTGAAGCACCCGAGCGATGGGACATCCTGGCAGACTCCTCCAGTAGACCAGCTCCTCCCAAAGAGCACAAACAGTCCCACTGGGACAAACTGATCATGGAAAAAATTGCCAACACAATGCTCACCAACGCTTCAGGAAAGGACAAAGCTCGTCTCCTAGCGGTGAAGGCACCACACTCAGGAGATTTCCTTCTAGCTGTTCCCAATTCCTCTCTGGGGACTCGACTCGACCCACAGGCCATTCGGATTGGTGTTGCTCTTCGCCTAGCCGCCCCCATACTCACCGAACATAGGTGTATTTGCGGCAGGGCGACGGCCGATCAATTCGGACTTCATGGTCTCGTGTGTCACACATCAAAAGGGAAGTATGCTAGACATGAGGAGGTCAATGACATCATAAAGAGAAGCCTCGCCACGGCCTGTTGCCCAGCTCAACGGGAACCCCAAGTGCAGAGGTCTGATGGAAGTCAAAAGAGTCCTTATGGAGCCACTATGTTACCCTGGAAGGATGGTAAGCAGATTGCTTGGGACTACACCTGTGCTGCCACAATGGCAGACACCTACTTGCCATACTCCGTAGCCGAAGGGGGTGGAGCTGCCAGCCACAGGGAGACCCAGAAGACTCGCAAATATGAAGGCCTTCCCCCTTGCTATAACTTCATCCCAATAGGGTAGGAGACCCTCGGAGGCAAGTGTGCTCTAAAGTTTCTCAAAGAGTTGGGTGAGAAACTCATCATAGAAACCAGGGACCACAGGGCGACCAGCTTCCTCTTTCAGAGACTCAGTGTGGCGATCCAGATGGGAAATGCCTGCAGCGTTCTGGGCATGCGGCCCACTGCCGGGGAGCTGGACGAAGTATTTGACATGTAGCTCTGAGTTGTTATCTATGTTGTTTTACTCCCTAATGTATTCTTGTCAATGTATTTTGTCTTGAAATAAAGTTTATATATAAAAGATGGGGTGGTAGGGGAAGTGGAATATTCAAATGGCTTCAGAAATAAATCTAAATATTCTTCCTTGAAGCCTTTTTATCCACTTCCCGAGGCTATGGATCCCACAATTTACACCAGAGGTGGACCCCATCCCTATATATATATATATATATATATATATATATATATATATATATATATATATATATATATATATATATATTATATATATATATATACATAGAGAGAGAGAGAGAGAGAGAGAGAGAGAGAGAGAGAGAGAGATCACACGTGGAAATAGTTCATATGTAAGAGATAGCTCACACATGCGAGATAGGAAGTTCAGAGAGTTGTATCAATATTTATTTCAGTTTCAAGTTTCAAAAGAATAGGTAAAGTATGTGACTCCGCGAGTGAGTGAACGCGACTCTCGAAGAGATTATGTGTGACGTCGGGTGTGTGACAGAACACGTCCCACCAAGAAACCGTGACGTCGGGTGTGTGACAGAACACGTCCCACCAAGAAACCGTGACGTCGGGTGTGTGACAGAACACGTCCCACCAAGAAACCGTGACGTCGGGTGTGTGACAGAACACGTCCCACCAAGAAAAAGTGACGTCGGGTGTGTGACAGAACACGTCCCACCAAGAAACCGCGACGTATGATGTGTGAACGAACATGCAATTCGAAGAAACTGTGACGTCTGGTGAACAGCGGAAGACGCCTCCAAGAGACTGTGTGACGTCAGGTGTGTGAGTGGACACGCCCCTCCAAGAAGTTGTGACGCCAGGCGTGTGACCGAAGGCAACTATCAACAGGCTAGCTAAATATATAATTATTTACTACATTCCTCCTGGCACGATTTTAAAAGCCTTATTGGCATTAATTAAGATCCCGGTTTGCTTTATTTAATACAACCGTGAACAAGATATGAAAGACGTTGGACATAATATTATTATATACTACTCTGATCAATATAAGGAAGACGATAGATATCATTTTTTCCCATACAACTGTGGACAAGATATCTAATTAAGACGTTAGAGTTAGACATAAAAGTCTCTTGATAACAAATGTTGGCCGGGGATTTGATTGGCTTCAATGTATTTACGTGTCTGAGAGCCATGATGATAGTGAGTGTTATTCTGCGTGGTTAATGCGTCTGAGAACCATGATGATAGTGAGTGTTATTCTGCGTGGTTAATGCGTCTGAGAGCCATGATGATAGTGTTATTCTGCGTGGTTAATGCGTTTCAGAACCATGATAGTGAGTGTTATTCTGCGTGGTTAATGCGTCTGAGAACCATGATGGTAGTGAGTGTTATTCTGCGTATTTAATGCGTTTCAGAACCATGATAGTGAGTGTTATTCTGCGTGGTTAATGCGTCTGAGAACCATGATGATAGTGAGTGTTATTCTGCGTGGTTAATGCATCTGAGAACCATGATAGTGAGTGTTATTCTGCGTGGTTAATGCGTCTGAGAGCCATGATGATAGTGAGTGTTATTCTGCGTGGTTAATGCGTCTGAGAGCCATGATGATAATGAGTGTTATTCTGCGTGGTTAATGTGTCTGAGAACCATGATAGTGAGTGTTATTCTGCGTGGTTAATGCATCTGAGAACCATGATAGTGAGTGTTATTCTGCGTGGTTAATGCGTCTGAGAACCATGATTATAGTGTGTGTTATTCTGCGTGGTTAATGCGTCTGAGAACCATGATGATAGTGAGTGTTATTATGCGTGGTTAATGCGTCTGAGAGCCATGATGATAGTGAGTGTTATTCTGCGTGGTTAATGCGTCTGAGAACCATGATAGTGAGTGTTATTCTGCGTGGTTAATGCGTCTGAGAACCATGATAGTGAGTGTTATTCTGCGTGGTTAATGCGTCTGAGAACCATGATAGTGAGTGTTATTCTGCGTGGTTAATGCGTTTGAGAACCATGATAGTGAGTGTTATTCTGCGTGGTTAATGCGGCTGAGAACCATGATAGTGAGTGTTATTCTGCGTGGTTAATGCGTCTGAGAACCATGATAGTGAGTGTTATTCTGCGTGGTTAATGTGTCTGAGAACCATGATAGTGAGTGTTATTCTGCGTGGTTAATGTGTCTGAGAACCATGATAGTGAGTGTTATTCTGCGTGGTTAATGTGTCTGAGAGCCATGATAGTGAGTGTTATTCTGCGTGGTTAATGTGTCTGAGAGCCATGATAGTGAGTGTTATTCTGCGTGGTTAATGCGTCTGAGAACCATGATAGTGAGTGTTATTGTGCGTGGTTAATGTGTCTGAGAACCATGATAGTGAGTGTTATTGTGCGTGGTTAATGTGTCTGAGAACCATGATAGTGAGTGTTATTCTGCGTGGTTAATGTGTCTGAGAACCATGATAGTGAGTGTTATTCTGCGTGGTTAATGCGTCTGAGAACTATGATGATAGTGAGTGTTATTCTGCGTGGTTAATGCGTCTGAGAACCATGATAGTGAGTGTTATTCTGCGTGGTTAATGCGTCTGAGAACCATGATGATAGTGAGTGTTATTCTGCGTGGTTAATGTGTCTGAGAATCATGATGATAGTGAGTGTTATTCTGCGTGGTTAATGCGTCTGAGAACCATGATGATAGTGAGTGTTATTCTGCGTGGTTAATGTGTCTGAGAACCATGATGATAGTGAGTGTTATTCTGCGTGGTTAATGCGTCTGAGAACCATGATGATAGTGAGTGTTATTCTGCGTGGTTAATGCGTCTGAGAACCATGATAGTGAGTGTTATTGTGCGTGGTTAATGTGTCTGAGAACCATGATAGTGAGTGTTATTGTGCGTGGGTAATGTGTCTGAGAACCATGATAGTGAGTGTTATTGTGCGTGGTTAATGTGTCTGAGAACCATGATAGTGAGTGTTATTGTGCGTGGTTAATGTGTCTGAGAACCATGATAGTGAGTGTTATTGTGCGTGGTTAATGTGTCTGAGAACCATGATAGTGAGTGTTATTGTGCGTGGTTAATGTGTCTGAGAACCATGATAGTGAGTGTTATTGTGCGTGGTTAATGTGTCTGAGAACCATGATAGTGAGTGTTATTCTGCGTGGTTAATGTGTCTGAGAACCATGATAGTGAGTGTTATTCTGCGTGGTTAATGTGTCTGAGAACCATGATAGTGAGTGTTATTCTGCGTGGTTAATGTGTCTGAGAACCATGATTATCGTAACTTTTTTTCTGCTTTAGTTTTTTGTTCCTCTGTCTTAATTATTTTTTGGAGCTTTGAAATTAGAATAATATAAAGGCAGATACATAGCGTGTGTGTGTGTGTCATTTATGAGACGAAGGATCGAGCGTCCACAGCTCCTTGGTTTGAATGACCCACAGAGGTTTAGCACTTCACATAAAGCGTAATAATCTTCCTTTGTAAAAGCAGACGGGAAATAATTGTTGAAAATGGAGCACATTTTTTGAGAGGACATTATCACTAAACTGTCCATTTAGATTTAAGCGTTGCGTTTGAGGATTTTTAGACCAATAAGTAGCGTTCCGTCTAACGTACGCGCCTCCGCTGATGTGAAACAAGCGCTGCGCGCTGAACACACTGGTTAACGATGGTTTCAGTTCACGTTTAAAAAGATAATTTTCTAATATAATTTCGAGGCGCTGAATCCAAATCTGAACTTAGTTTTGCTATAACGTGTAGCTCAATTACAAGCGCAGTCAGCTCACACACTGAAGTCCGTGGTTCGATGCCTGTACGGGTGGAAACATTAGGACACTTGCTGTCCATGTTCACCTATCAGTAAAATGGGTAACTGGGTGTTAGTCGAAAGGTGGGGGTCGCATCCTGGGACAAAATTGACCTAATTTGACCGAAATGCTCTGCATAACAAGGGGCTTTCTATACAGTAGTGTGTCATTGATGTCAGCTAGGCCTGTATACCTTGTGCATGTACTTGTAGAAATAACGATTATTATTATTATTGTTATTATTGTTATAATTATTATTATTATTATTATTATTATTATTATTATTATTATTATTATTATTATTAAAGATATAACCTTGGCCTTACCCCAGTTACTTTTCAACTATATTATTGTCTACTGAGTTGTTGGTCATTTTATGGAAGACAATTTATGTTTTTTTTCTTATTTTCGTGGATTTATGAGACTTCTTTATCACTAATAGATTTTATATTTTCTCTTTTTCAGAGTTAGTGGTATTTTTAACTGCAAAGTTATGAGCCTAAAATGCCTCGTGGTTGCTTGAAGGACAGTAATATTTTGTTATATATGTGGCAATTTTACTGAAGCAAAGCAGAGACGACACATAACGCCTTATGTAAACACAGCTTTTTTCACTACTTTGTTTATATATATATATATATATATATATATATATATATATATATATATATATATATGACAATTTTTCTTCAGCAAAACAGACACGAAACAGCCTATTTTTCACTACTTTGGTGTGAAGGTCAGAGATCAGGACAAGCAGCGGGCACCTCATGTTGTGTGGCTTAACCCAACTCCTTGCAGGAGTGGCTTGCTGCAAGAAGTCATACATTGTTATTTCTCTAACAGATCTGAAGACAATCTTGCTTCAATGGCATGTAAAGGGCTTACAGTGTTCATATACGAATATAACGAGGCGATAGAGGAAGAATATTCTCAAACAGATGTGACCAAATGTTATCATGACCTAGTGTGACACAGCGTGGCTCAGTGACACAGTGTGACCTAGTGTGACACAGCGTGGCTCAGTGACACAGTGTGACTCGTGGGCTGTCATCCAGAACGCTGCTGTGGTAGCATCAGCTTATGACATAACTCTTCTCCTTCCTCTCTCCTTTTTCTTCATTAATATCGATCTTTATATTCGCCTGCTATTTGTGTATTGTGTATCACCTGTGTCTTTCCTTTCCCACTTCCCTCTGTCTATCCGAACATTATATCCTCGCTTCCCTCTCTCCCTCTTTCATTCCTCCATTTATCGGTCCTTCCCTCTCTACCTCATTCATTCTTTCATTTATCCGTCCTTCCCTCTCCCTCTCCTCACTTTGCTTTGCCTCCGCACAAGCGAAGTCTTGACTTCCTCATTCCTCCACATAGAGAAAGGCCGGGGTAGGGGAAAGGGAAAGAGGCCGGGGGAGGGGAAGGGGAAGACGGCAGGGGGAGGGGCAGGTGCCTTCAGGCAGCAGTTACCTCTGACAGGAAACATTCTAGATCTGTTCCGCCTGATTACGGTCTCCTTCCAGGTCCCAGACCAGCACGTTCCAGGTACCAGAGCACCACTTTCCAGATCCCAGCACTGCACCTTCCATATCCCAGACCAGCATCTTCTAGGTCCCAGAGCAGCACCTTCCAGGTCCCAAACAATCCCCTTCCTGGTCCTAGCCCAGCACCTTGCAGGTCCCAGCATTGCACCTTCCAGATCCCAGTCCAGCACTTTCCAGATCCAACACCAGCACCTTCCAGGTCTCAAACCACCATCTTCCAGATACCAGACCAGCACCTTCGAGGATCCAGACCAGCACCTTCCAAGTCTCAAACCCTCACCTTCCAAGTCCCAGATCAGCACCTTCTAGATCCCAGCCCAGTACCTTTTAGAACCCAGACCAGGTCCCAATCTACCACCTTCCAGGTCCCAAACCACCACCTTCTAGGTCCCAGACCAGTACTTTCTAGGTCCCATACCAGCACCTTCCAGGACCTAGACCAGCACCTTCCAGGTCCCAAACCACCACCTTCCAGGTCCCAAACCACCACCTTCCAGGTAAAAAACCACCACCTTCCAGGTCGAAGACCAGCGTCATCCAGGTCCCAGCACTGCACTTTCCAGGTCCCTGATTAGCACATTCCAGGTCCCTGCACTGCATCTTCCAGGTCTCAGACCAGCACCTTCAAGGACGCAGACCAGCACCTTCCAGGTCCCAAACCACCACTTTCCAGATCCCAAACAACCACCTTCCAGGTTCAAGACCACCACCTTCCAGGTCGAAGACCAGCATCATCCAGGTCCCAGCACTGCACTTTTAAGGCCCCAGACAAGCACATTCCAGGTCCCAGCACTGCACCTTCTAGGTTCCAGACCAGCACCTTCCAGGTCCCAGACCAGCACCTTCCAAGTCCGTGACCAGCACCTTCCAGTTCTTGGCCCAGCACCTTCCAGGTCCCAGTACCGCACCTTCCAGATCCAAGACCAGCACCTTCCACGTCTCAGCACTACACCTTCCAGGTCCGAACACTAAACCTTCCAGGTTCCTGACCAGCACCTTCCACGTCCTTGCACTACGCCTTCTAGGTCCCAGCACTAAACCTTCCAGGTCCCAGACCAGCACCTTCCAAGTCCGTGACCAGCACCTTCCAGTTCTTGACCAGCACCTTCCACGTCCTTGCACTACGCCTTCTAGGTCCCAGCACCGCACCTTCCAGGTCCCAGACCAGCAAGTTCTACGTCCCTGCACTACACCTTCCAGGTCCGAACACTAAACCTTCCAGGTTCCAACACTGCATCTTCCAGGTCCCAGCATAGAACCTTCCAGGGCCCAACAATGAACTTTCCAGGTATCAGTGGTGAGTTTTTATCGTAATAAGCTGACGGGGAAACTATCCTCTGCTAGATTAGTGGGTCTGATGCATTGCTCCCTCCTTCTTAATTAAGTGGATGTGACTTGGACCTGACTGGCCTAGTCCAGTAGATGACTTGAGCCTGCCTAGCATGGGCCAGTAGACCTGCTGCAGTGCTCTTTCTTTCTTATGTTCTTATGTAGAGCTTCGTGTGAATTAACTCTCCAAGTTTAAAACTCACATGGTGCATTTTAAACAGCAATAATAATAATAATAATAATAATAATAATAATAATAATAATAATAATAATAATAATAATGTCAGAACTTTAGTGGTGGGTGTTGATTTAATTTCATCTTTGTGTCAGGGTATAGGACAAGATGTGCGTATGTGTGTGTGTGTGTGTATTCACCTAATTGTGGTTGCAGGGGTAGAGTCATAGCTCTTGGCCCTCTTCTGCACTGGTCGCTACTAGGTCCACTTTCTACTTGTTTCAGGAGCTTCATCGTACCTCTTCTTAAAGCTAAGTATGAATCCTGCCTCCACTACATCACTCTCCAGATTGTTCCAATTCCTGACAACTCTTTGACTGAGGAAGTACTTCCTAACATCCCTGTGACTCAACTGAGTTTTCAACTTCCAGTTGTGACCCCTTGTTGTTGTGTTACATCTTTAAAACATACTGTCCCTTTCCACCTTGTCAATTCCTCTCAGTATTTTATATGTTGTTATCAGCTCTCCCCTATGCCTCCTGTCCTCCAGTGTTGTCAGGTTGAGTTTCCTTAACATTTCCTCGTAGGACAAACCCCCTCATCTCCGGGACAATTCTTGATGCAAACTTTTGCATTTTTTCTAAATTCTTGACGTGTTTGACTAGGTGTGGGTTCCATATTGATGCTGCATACTCCAAAATGGGCCTAACGTACACGGTGTACAGAGTCTTGAATAACTCCTTACTTAGACGTCGAATCGCAATTCTCAGGTTTGCCAGGCGTTCGTAGGCTTACCTGATGTTCGTCACAGACACTCGCTTGTGTGTGTGTGTGTGTGTGTGTGTGTGTGTGTGTGTGTGTGTGTGTGTTTATGTGTGTGTGTGTGTGTGTGTGTGTGTGAGTGTGTGTGTGTGTGTGTGTACTCACCTAATTGTACTCACGTAATTGTGGTTGCAGGGGTCGAGACTCATCTCCTGGCCCCGCCTCTTCGCTGTCCGCTACTGGGTCTCTGCTCTCCCTGCTCCATGAGCTTTATCATACCTTGTCTTTAAACTATGTATGGTTCCTGCCTCCACTATATCTTTCTCTAGACTATTCCACTTCCCGACTACTCTGTGGCTGAAGAAATGCTTCCTAACATCCCTTTGACTCATCTGAGTCTTCAGCTTCCAGTTGTGTCCCCTTGTTTCTGTGTTCCCTCTCTGGAACATCCTGTCACTGTCTACCTTGTCGATTCCCCGCAGTATTTTGTATGTCGTTATCATGTCTCCTCTGACCCTTCTTTCCTCCAGTGTTGTTAGTCCTATTTCCCTCAACCTTTCTTCATAGGACAGACCCCTGAGTTGTGGAACTAACCTTGTCGCAAACCTTTGCACTTTCTCTAATTTCTTTACGTGCTTGACCAGGTGTGGGTTCCAGACTGGTGCTGCATATTCTAGTATGGGCCTGACGTACACGGTGTACAGTGTCTTGAACGATTCTTTGTTAAGGTAACGGAACGCTAATCTTAGGTTTGCCAGTCGCCCATATGCTGCCGCAGTTATCTGGTTGATGTGTGCCTCCGGAGACGTGCTTGGCGTTATACTCACCCCAAGGTCTTTCTCCTTTGCCGAGGTTTGTAGCCTTTGTCCGCCTAGCCTGTACTCTGTCAGCGGTCTTCTTTGCCCTTCTCCGATCTTCATGACTTTGCATTTGGTGGGATTGAATTCGAGAAGCCAGTTGCTAGACCAGATGTCAAGCTTGTCCAGGTCTGTTTGAAGTTCTGCTTGGTCCTCTTCCGATGTGATTCTCCTCATTAATTTCACATCATCTGCGAACAGAGACACTTCTGAGTCTATCCCGTCCGTCATGTCATTTACATATACCAAGAATAACACTGGTCCTAGGACTGACCCCTGCGGTACACCGCTCGTCACAGGCGCCCACTGTGATACCTCATCACGCACCATGACCTGTGAGGTATTCCCTGATTCATTCCAGTGCCCTTCCTGTTATACATGCTTGTTCTTCCAACTTCTTTACTAATCTCATGTGAGGAACTGTGTCGAAGGCCTTCCTGCAGTCCAGGAAAATGCAATCAACCCACCCTTCTCTCTCCTGCCTTACCTCTGTTACTTTATCATAGAACTCTAGGAGGTTTGATACACAGGATTTGCCTTCCCAGAATCCGTGCTGTCTGGTGTTTATTATCCTGTTCAGCTCGAGGTGCTCCACCATTCTTTTCCTGATGATTTTCTCCAGGACTTTGCACACTATACACGTAAGTGACACCGGTCTATAGTTTAGTGCCTCTTTTCTGTCTCCTTTTTTAAAGATGGGGACTACGTTGGCCTTCTTCCATACCTCAGGTAGCTGCCCAGTTTCAAGGGATGTGTTGAATATTATGGTAAGTGGCACACTCAGTACCTCAGCTCCTTCACGAAGAGCCCACGGGAAGATATTGTCCGGACCCATCGCCTTTGAGGTATCAAGGTCACTGAGTAACTGCTTCACCTCCTCCTCAGTTGTGTGTATGCCCTCTAGCACTTGATACATCCCTTGTTGGTGATGCACCCCGTCCTGTCTACTCAGCTACCTTCCTTCCTCCACTGTGAATACTTCCTTAAACCTCAAGTTGAGCTCCTCACATACCTCTTGATCGTTACTTGTTAGTTCCCCATCTTCTCTCCTCAGCCTTATCACCTGGTCCTTGACTGTTGTCTTCCTTCTGATGTGACTGTACATCAGTTTCGGGTCGGACTTAACTTTCGATGCTATGTCGTTTTCGTACTGTTTCTGGGCCTCCCTCCGTACTACTCTCTTTGTTTACTTGGGTTCTTTGCCTTCTGTACCTTTTCCATTCTCTGACACTCTGAGTCTTTGCCTCCCTGCACCTTTGGGTAAACCAGGGGCTCTTTCTGGACTTCCCGTTTAATCTTTTTCTTCTGGGTATAAACCGTTCCTCTGCCTCCTTGCACTTTGCCCCTACGTATTCCATCATTTCATTTATTGTCTGTCCTTCCATTTCCCTTGTGTGTGTGTGTGTGTGTGTGTGTGTGTGTGTGTGTGTGTTGTGTGTGTGTGTGTGTACTCACCTAGTTGTGGTTGCAGGTGTGTTTGTGTGTGTGTGGACCATGAAAACAGGTGTTGTATTTTCTTGGTCACTTCGTAAAGATGGATACATAAAAAAAACCATTAAACAAACTTTAGTTGGGACAAAGTTTCCCCTGTTAGAGCTTAATCAAGTGTTACTTGAAACCGCCATAGCACAGCAATGTTCTCTCAATAAAAGTCTTTCTTTATATTGTGTCTTTTGTTCAAGAGGAATTCTTGCTTACTTCTTATGCGTTTCTCAATTTAAGTTGAAAGTTCTTCTTGCCAGGAGATATTATCATAATTAATATTTTATAATTTTAATATCCGTACTATCAAATAATTTTATACCGATTATGAAATCAAATCGATTGAATTTTCTGGTTTATATGAGAGACATTGAACGGCATATGCTACAAGCTCGTCTTTATGAAATGTTGCGTTAGAGGTAAGCTACAAGCTCATCTTAATTAAATGTTGCGTTAGAGGTAAGCTACAAGCTCATCTTAATTAAATGTTGCGTTAGAGGTAAGCTACGAGCTCATCTTAATTAAATGTTGCGTTAGAGGTAAGCTACGAGCTCATCTTAATTAAATGTTGCGTTAGAGGTAAGCTACAAGCTCATCTCTGTGAAATGTTGAATAAGATTTTCTCACTAAACCATTCATAATATATTCTTGAGGATTTTATTTAAAAAAAAAAATAAACTTTAAACCCGCGAAGGTTATTTAGTAGTGGTGCTTTCCCCGACCTGGACCACAAGCAAACATTGATTTGTTTACACTTACTCCCAGATCACCGCCGCTGTCGGAAGCTTTCAACGCTTGTCACACAAACAATGCATCTGTGATCTGTTTTCACTTTCTCCCATTTCCATTTCGCTCTGACTGATCCCCACGGATTTAGCACTTGTAGAAACCCTATGCATTCACATCTCCATTACGTGGCATCATTCTATGTCACGTTCTATCTTCTCTTTGTAAGTCCATCTTCTCATATTATGTAGTCATCTTGTAGCCAATTTAGCCATTATTTTTCCAGATCAAATTGTGAATTTTCAAAATCATTCGCAAAGATATTAAAAAATAATTTTATTAAATTTGGTGAATCACTTATATAAATTATAAACATTATTTAAACCAGAACTGATCCTTGTGGGACCCCCACTGTTGACATTTTCCCATGAATACTTTTCCATTTTTACAAATCTACTTTTTTTACAGTAAGAAAATTTGTCATCCACTCTAAGCGTTTATATTTAATTGGTATATTTTTTACTATTGAAATTAATTTTTCTTTGGACCTGTTTCGAAAGTTTTTGTTTTCCGAACTTTAATGCTGTCAGCTAGTCCATAGTTTGCCATTAAAGATTTCTGCAAAATAATTGGAAAACGATTTGACTGGTACTAGTATTTTGCTCTCCTAGAATTTTCCTCTTTTTTTTTCTGTTGGCTTACACTAAATTTTTTATAAATCTTGTCCATATCATACTTTTAATAATATCGTTACAATGTTTGCCATTTTTTAATTGACAACCAGTTTACTTTCGAGTAACGAATCCCAACATCCTTGGTCAAATAGTTTAGTTTTTTTTTAATTACTTCTTTACCCCCGCCCCCAGGGTGATGCCTCGACTGGTCCGGCAACTTTCTTTTACAAAATTAGTTTTACATTATATCTTCTTAATTTTTGTTTTTCTTCAAATTGGCTCCATTTCAATCGAGTGTTGCCGGTTCATATCAGGTTCATCAGGTGTCTTATCTTAAACCCTGGACATTTTTATTTATCATCTCACACCTTCCATTTACTTATTTGATGATTTTACTATCACTTTATTTTTTTTAATCTGTGTGTAGTTTTGCCCTTTCGAAATTTTAATTTGAAATTTAATTCTCTTTTGTTCTAATCTGTATTTTATACTCAAAATTTCTTTCTTATTCCTCCATACATTTATAAGCCATTTTATATTTGTTTCAATATTTATTGAGTCTCTGAGTTGATAAATGTCTTTTACTCACTCCAAATCCTTAATATTATTCATCTACTCTCAGTCGTTTATTAAACTATTCATTATTTTATTTTTATATTTTCGTTTCAAATGAACTGTTTAATTTGTCAACATCATCCCTTGTAGTGTTTATTTTATTTCTTTTCTCTGAAATTGGCAATTTGGTTGGGAAGGTTAATGGAAATGAAAGTCTATGGAGGGAAGGGAAGGCTCTGGGTTGATGAACTTGCACTCTCAGGGTCTGTAGTAGACTCTGTACTCTCTGTGAAGCTGCACGATGGAACTGGTTGTGTTGTTGGATCAGGGGTCGTTTTCTGGGTTGTCTTTGGCTTTCTCTCGTCTTTTTTATTTCTCTCGTCTTTTTTTCTCTCTTTTTTTTTTTTTGCATCTTTTGCCACGAAAAATATTCCTCCAAAACCCACGACAAATCTGTTTTTTTTTTATTAGTTCATGAGATCTCGAAGCAAATTCTTTGATAGCTATGGGAAGAGGTTGGACAAGTGAGTAAGTGGGAATTTTTTGGTTTAAAGAAAGAACTGCCTTGTATGGGCCAGTAGGCTCCTGCAGTGTTTCTCCATTCTTTTGATCTTATGTGGAAAAAAACACTTATGTACAGTTCAGGACATTTATTAAAGGAAATGTTTCTCCACGAGCGGCTTCTTCAGTCCTAATGCAGAGATAACTAAGAAAAGAGTTAAATTAGTGGGAGGAGTCAGGTGGAAGGTCGCGTAGATAGTAGTATAGTAGTAGTAGTAGTAGTAGTGTTAGTAGTACAACTGTAGCGATATAGGTTGGGTTTGAAAAGGATCTGTCAACATCATGTTACAGCGGTCTCCAGAATGGGTAATAGTATATGGTTGATTATAAATTTGGATATTGATGGATAGTGTTACTAGCAGTAATTAGGGCAGCCTCTATACACTTTCGCTGTCTTAAATCTTCTTCCTTATATTCATCTGTCTCATTCCAGTGTCCTCATTTCCTATATTAACGAAGAGGTTTTTCTCAGCAATTTTCGCAGCTTCTTTATCGCGTCTATTCACAGACCGTTTCTCTATTTCCCTAAAAATCAGATTTATCTTGAAATCACATATTAATATATTTGATATCATACCTAACTATTCTTGTAATAATGTTGATAGAATTACCGACAATATATTAGGTAAAAGGACACAAGTGCAAGTAATATGACATTTTATTGTGGTAACGTTTCACTCTCCAGGAGCTTTTTCAAGCCGTAACAGCTTAACAAAGCTCCTGGAGAGCGAAACGTTGCAACAATAATATGTCACATTAGTTGCACTTGTGTGGAGAAATTTCTTCAGGAGGGGGGGCTTTCAACCCCTCTTCAGCCCTGAGGGACGACCCTCTCAGAAAGGGAAGTGGCGTCTTGTTTGCTTCCGCATCAAATAATTGACAGCAGATGCTTTACCAGCGTGTACCAGTCACAAGACACGATACTTCCTTGTAAGATACATCACGGCTGACCACTGTTGCAACTAGGGTGGGTTAATGAGAGACATCACGGCTGACCACTGTTGCAACTAGGGTGGGTTAATGAGAGAGAATCGATCTCTTACGGCAGCAGGAAAATTAAGAAAATCCGGCACTTATTTAGTACCAAGTTAAAGATAGCATACACAGTCGTCTAAGCCCAGACATCGAGAAATCAAGCATCTTATATAACTTTTCTTGAAGTTTGGCAAGGAAGGCAAATCTGCTTGGATCAGCACTTTATGTTCAGAGACGCTGAGGGCAGCGGCGGCTGAAGCGGGGCAGGGACGGCTGAAGCGCGGCAGGGGCGGCTGAAGCGGGGCAGGGGCGGCTGAAGTGGGGCAGGGGCGGCTGAAGCGGGGCAGGGGTGAATAGATTGAAATAAACCACTGGATGGGGAGCGTGTTGGGCGCTTACATTGACCTAACAAGGGAACTATTACAGCGCGCCCTCGACCTCTATCAATCTCCATTCTCACAAGAAAATGATTAAAAAGAAGTGTGTGCAGCTTCTTATGACATTATTGTGAGATGAAAAAATAGACAAATATTGAAGAACGTATAGTGATATTGCGAGTGCTACAAATTTCCAGACTATGCGTGTGACATTCCTCAAAGACACTATTCTTCAATCAAGTCACCGGATACCTGTCGTATGGTGCAACCAACACCATAGCTCACGTTTTGAACCGTCTTATGACACAGGGGGACTGCGCAGTTCTAGTAGTCACAAGGGGTTTGAAACTGTCCTATTGACGGCAGTGACATGTGGGCTTTTGAGCCCAACAGGTAAATAGTTTCAGCATTCATCTTCTGTGACATGCTGACACAAACACCCTTTAAGGGTAATCATATATTTTCAAACAATCTTACAATTTCAGCGCCTAAACCTGACCAGTTGGGCTGGTCAGGTACCGGTTTGCATGCGGCCAGCAGTAACAGTTTGATTGATCAGGCTCTGATCCACCACGCGGCCCGGTCGGTGACCGGGCCGCGTGGACTTTGACCCTCGAAACCCCGTTCAGGCATCATATGACTTTTTTGAATGATTTTTTATGAACGGTGCTGCTTGTGATCGTCGAGTAAATTCCACATAAAGAGCGAGGCGTGTATCACTCTGGCTCAGTGACCTCATGTGACCTTTGCTCCTGACCAAAACAACTTCACTTATCACTTGAACATAACCGCCCGGTTGACTTTAATTACTATCGACTAAACGAGGGTCATTAAGGTTTCATGCCACCATCCCTTCCCTACTTTGGATTGAACCTCAATGCCTCCTATTCCCCAGGCACTATGTAACCCCTCAGGTTTACCGCTTCCCCGTAAAAAACATGAAAATTTATGCCACTACCGCACCACCAATTACATTTAAATCCCTAAAATGGGAATTAACGTCAACTTTCAGTGAATACACGCTTAAAAGTGTATACATTTCGGTTTACATAACTTAGCAAACATAATTGTAGTTCCAGCCTTATAAACCCTCTTATATAATTGTGTAGCCCCAGATTAGAGTATTCCCAACCTTGATCACAAGAAATGAACCTCTGTAATATTAGGTGTGTTAGGTAACTCATCTAATGACCATGTAAACTGTTATTGCAATACAATTAATTGTTTTGATTTGTTTGATTTGATTTAATAAATTGCATTACTACAAATAATAAATTATTATGTTCAACTTATGTTCAAATTTCACTACTTAAATACACAATTATTCTTATTTTGTAAATTGTCTACTATATTTTTTACCATTTAGTCTATTGTTAATTAATTTTAAGAATGCCCACAATGCTCTGCTTATTAGGGGCTTTTGGCATGTACACCTTATTTATATTCATAACTATGTACATCTTTGTATCATGTCACAATAAAAATTATTGTTATTATTATTATTAGATTACATTACTTTGGTGACCACCACGTCTTGCACTGAGTGACCACCACGTCTTTCACTGAGTGACCACCACGTCTTGCACTGAGTGACCACCACGTCTTGCATTGAGTGACCACCACGTCTTGCTCTGAGTGACCACCACGTCTTGCACTGAGTGACCACCACGTCTTGCACTGAGTGACCACCACGTCTTGCACTGAGTGACCACCACGTCTTGTAGTGAGTGACCACCATGTCTTGCACTGAGTGGCCACCACTTCTTGTACTGAGTGACCACCACGTCTTGCACTGAGTGGCCACCACTTCTTGTACTGAGTGACAACCCCGTCTTGTAGTGAGTGACCACCATGTCTTGCACTGAGTGGCCACCACTTCTTGTACTGAGTGACCACCACGTCTTGCACTGAGTGACCACCACGTCTTGCACTGAATGACCACCACGTCTTGCACTGAGTGACCACCACGACTTACACTGAGTGACCACGTTTTGCACTGAGTGACCACGTTTTGCACTGAGTGACCACCACGTCTTGCACTGAGTGACCACCACGTCTTGCACTGAGTGACCACCGTAAGTTTTTTGAAATACAATTCAGTATTTTAAAGTATACAGATCAAAATAACAACAAAATGTACTGCATTTAATACAATATTTATAAAACAAAACAAAACAATAACTCCTGGTTGTATAAATAAAAATATATCGGTAAGGCAATATAGAAGTCACTCATTAAATGTTAGAAGGGATCATTATTTACGAGAGATCGATCTTACTGATGAAAAAAGAGGGAGAGTTGGCATCGAATCCCGGGTGGGTTGCCAACTGGGTAAGAATAAGAAGTTTATGAACTACCTCTTAGGGCGCCACGAGAGCAGGAGACTGGTGCTCGTCGTCCTGGGAGATAAATATACACGCATGCGCATGCTCACACACACACAACACTTTCACCATCATTCATACACAATCATTGTCTGAGGCGCCTAAATACGACAGTTCAGAAGTCACTCTCAAACATTATATATATAATTTTATATATATATATATATATATATATATATATATATATATATATATATATATATATATATATATATATATATATATATATATATATACGTATATATATATATATATATATATATTGTTGTAACCACGATAAAAGTGGTATTGATCAATAACAACACTGCGACTAGCCAAGAACTCGAACCCATGCTGCTTTGGCCCGCCTCATGGTGAGCGAAAACACATAACGCTCTAACCCACAGGACCACGCAATCCTACAAGAATGACAAACCCATAAAATATATCTTTAAACGAATAAAATAAAATTTTAGAAAGGACTTAATTTTAAATGAGTTCTTGCTAATTAACTAGTTTTACCTATTCGGCACGACATATATGTATATTTATATATATATATATATATATATATATATATATATATATATATATATATATATATATATATATATATATATAGATAGATATTAATATATGTCGTGCCGAATAAGGGTAAAACTGGTCAATTAGCACGAACTCATTTAAAATTAAGTCCTTTCTAAAATTTTCTTTTATACGTTTAAAGATATATATTTTTTCATTTATTTTAATGTAAAAAATAATAATTTTGCACCAAAAGAACCTTAGAAAACTTACCTAACATTATTATAACAAGCGCAATTTAATTTATCCTAATCCAACTAAATATATTTTAGATAAGTTTATAATAACTTAATAATGATTTTTGCAAAATTATTGCATACACAAATTTTCGCTTGCCTTATTCGGCAAGAAGAGCGTTGCTATTAGCTATGCTTTCTAAGGAATGTTAATAGTAGTCTTTTCTCTTACGTGTCCGTCTTGTTCCCTTTCCCACTCCTTTCCTTATTTGCTCATCTTTCTTTCATTCTCTCCCTTTAGTTAGAGAGAAGCAGTGGAGTGGTAAAGATAAGGTGATCAGCCCATCTGCCTTGAAGAAAGTGCACTCTTAATGACCTGCCATTCTCAGTGATCTGCTAGTGGCACATTGCCAATGACCCGCTAGTGGCACATTCTCAATGTCTTCCTAGTGGCAAATAACTTCTCACCCATCATCATTGCAACCAGTGTGCGCTCATTAGTTATCCCCCTCAAGCTAGAGAGAGTGACCCTCTCCCAACACCTTCACTGTCTCTACCCACCACCCAAAACCAAGATCCTGCTGTGGATCAGGTCCTTGTTGAAACAGTGGTACGGGCCGCCATGAAAGTGACATCTATCCTTAGACCTGAATCGGACTCTGCTGCAGATTCTGCCATTGTAGAGACTGCCCAAGAAAGCTAACCAGATTCCAATACTGCCCACACGGTCAGGAAACCCGGGCAACTAGAACACTTTTCTCCTGAAACCAGCGTCAGGCAGCCCCTACTGTCTCCGATCTCCGGTGTCACGCCTAAACCCATCAGCACAGATGAGAATGAAGATCTTTACACGAAAGGAATATAGTATCTGATGTTTCCCTTGTGTCAGAAGATGATTCAAATACGTCAATCAACGTCACCAACATCAGCAACAACGACAATGACCTGTCACAATGGTCCCACAAAACTATACTGGACCTCCACCTTCTCTTTGATGAGTCTAGTAGGGACAGCATGTACCCATCAAGTAGTTACAATCTCAGAAATGAAGAGCCTGCACCCAGCCACCATGCAAATCATAAGGAATAATGGGGATTACAAATTTGCAACTTAGCATCCAACACTTCTTCAACAGTCGCTGCCTCCTGGAAGTTGAGCTCTGCAATCATAACCCTGACATCATCTTTTTGAATGAGACAAGTCAGAACTGACGAACATATTAAGCTGTGAGGTTCTTCAACACTCGATAAATCTAGAGGGCCCCACGGTGGGGTGACTGTTCTAGTGAAACGAGGACACGCATTCCTTAATATACAAGTGGATGAAGACATTTTAGCTATAGAACTGATAGCAATAGAACTAATAGTGGGAACTATATATTTTTCTCCCAGGAAGCCGTACATAGAGTCCATCCCACTACATCGGATACTCAGTGTAAATGTTCCCACTGTCCTTGCAGGGAATTTTAATGCCATCGCCCCGCTTTCTTCAACTGCGACACAGCAAGAAATCTGTCATTCCAAGGTCCATATTTCAAGTCATATGTGGGCCCTCGCCCGGAGACACCCGATGTAGTTCTCACAACACGGACTGGTGGAAATGTCGGTTCGGACCATATTCCCGTCATAATAAAGCTTCAAACATCGCCATTCCGGATACCCACTCCACCAAAACCCAACCTGGAAACCCTAGGCTTTGATCCCTTCAGGGACTACCTAGGCAACGATCATAATAAATTGCTTCAGAAACAGCCCTGAACTGCAATAGACGAGGCAATCAGCTCCCTTCATGATAGAATCTCAGATGCAACCCTAGCATGCTGCGACCTAACATCATCCAAGATATACCAACAGTACAGACCAACCGGGATAATTAGGGATAGCATGGAAAATTACCAAGCTGAGTGTAGAAGACACTACAAGAGGGGACAGCCCACACTTGCTATACTGCAGGGAATGAGGCGAGATTTAATCACTCAGCATTGCAGCGAGATATAGAAATATCTTGTTCTACAGGCTAACCAATACAAACATCGACCTGAACAGTTTTGGAGTAAGATTCACCATCTCCTGGGGACAAGGAGTGAGTTAGGTACACAATACCTAACTCACTCCTTCACCGACGATGACTGCAGAAGATACGAAAGTGACTACTTCCGGTGGGTCAACTAATGGAGTGATGATAATCCGGCAGACTTCCAACCACTACCATTAATTGACACATGAACTCTCGAAGATGACCACCCCCTCATTAGACCCATCACTCTAAGGGAGATGTGCCAAGTCATAGGCAGAATGAGAAATAGTGCCCCTGGCCTCTCAGGCATAACAGTAAAGCAAATAAAGTATCTACCCCGAAACCGTAAGAAGTCTCTGGTAAACATTTTTAATGCCACAATGGCTTCTGGACACTTCCCCGTGACACTTAAAACAGCAACGATGATATTCATAGCAAAACACAATAAATATAGGCAAACCAGAGAACTACATACCTATCTCCTTATTTGAAGTTACTGGCAAAGTTTTTGAAAAAATGTCATCTCTAATAGGCTGAACTATTATATGGATTTCCATCACATTTTCACTGAAAAGCAGTTATGTTTTAGGCCCCACCCACAGAGGATCCCAGCATACCATCAGTATCATCTTGTATACCGTGGACAGCCTGCGTAAATAGGGCAATCTTACCCTGACTGCGCCTCGGGATGTACAACACAAAGCCCTTGACAGTCTGTGACACGACGGCCTCATATTCTAACTTACTGACCGACCAGATCATAACCGGACCTCTCTCAGACTTATATATAACTTCTTAACAAGTAGAAGTATCATCTCCACCAAGACGGTGAACTCATTCACACAACAGTCGGAGTGCCACAGGGATCATGCCTGAGCTATATTCTCTTCAATATATATGTAAACTACCTTCCCCAACCTGAATACAATGACACCATCATTACCCAATTTGTTGACGATTTTATCCACGTAGTAACATCCACTCCTGATTCTGGAAAAACAGGCATGAGAGGGTAATAGATAAAATGAATAAGGAATTGCGAAGAACATCCAACTGGGAGAAAAAATGGAGAATCACGACCAATACTGACAAAGTCCTGATCAGCACTATCGGATGTTATGCCTCAACAATTAAAAATGACGGAGGTTTCTCCATCAGAAGTACATTTATCACCTTTAAAAATCCGAACAATATCCTGGGCTACGAAATAGATTACTCCATTCTACAGTAAACTTAGCAAAAATCCACCTCAGTTAACTATACAGATTTAATCAGGACCCCTCTCACATATATAAGATGAAGATAAGACCTTCTCACCTATATAAGATGAAGATAAGACCTTCTCACCTATATAAGATGTAGATAAGACCTCACCTATATAAGATGAAGATAAGACCTTCTCACCTATATAAGATAAAGATAAGACCTATTCTTGAATATCCTTGAGTGCCCATGTCGCTAAGAGCAAAAAACATGTTACAGCTACAAAGAATCCAGAACATGGCACTCCGCTTTATCCCAAGACCAAAGATTCTGAATAATCTCACTGAAGATATAGAAGAATGGGTACCACCAGAGCCAATCTATGTTCAAGACAAATAAAACCATCCTTACTGTGGACACCTTACATCTAATCAAGTAGCATTCAAAAACCACCTACGGCAAGACATTGCCTCATTATAAGATCAGCTGACCACAAACTTCAGCAGGCGCCTTACAAATAGCCCAAACATCTTGCCTCCCACGCTGCGTAAAAAAACAACAACTGGTAATTACAGAAATGTACCCACCAACAATTCACTGTCATGCAGGTATACATCTTGTATACAAGTGTGTCGCTGATGTGTGGTGTGGTATAAACAGACATATTATTATGCATAACACAACACACACCTTTAATAATATACGACAAAGTGTTTTGGGCCACTTACCTTTATTACCGCCTCTCATCACCCCACCTACTCTTTTACATTCCATTCTAATCTATCTTTCTTCCTTACTCAACTTACCAAAACTCTGGTTAAAGAACTGACCTGAATTGAAGAGTTTTGAGGTGGCCAGTCCCTCAACTCCATAGTCTTGAAAAATATTAAGCTAAAACACATGTGTCCTACTCATCTCCTTCACCTTTTATCTTCCTCTCCATCTTCGTCCCTTCCCCTCTTTTCTTATCCCTATATTGCTCAGCTCCTTCTATCCTCATTCTTCTCCCTATTTGGAAGTGATTGTGAGAGCGATTGTTTGCTCTCTCTGTTTCCCTAAGCACAAGATAAAGATAATTTTGTGAATCTTCCTCCTTGACTAGAATTGGGATGCACATCTGAGAACAGAGGTAAACATACGTCTTGTTTGCTCAATCAGCTGATGTTTGTTTACCCTCAGTCAGCTGATGACGTCCACAAACGAGGCAAAACGACCTCCCATTCATTACTTCCCAGCCACGTCAGGTAACTATGCGTGGATCTTCATTCATGAAGAAGGTGAAGGAAAGGCACACAACTTTCAGAAGTTTTACATCTCGACACACTTCTTTTTCTCTATGTATAGAGCTTTATCACACCATGACTTGATGAACGACTGTACACAGAGGGAAACTTTGTCCCAGTATTTTCTCAGTCTTGTCAGCAGTACGACATTTGGATCCATGAATTACGTATATTGAGGTTCTGATGGTAGGGGGTATAAACATCCAGCAGACATGCGTGAATGTTTCATCATTCAAATATAGTTATAAAAAAAGGTCATACTTAAAGGGGCTGGAAGGAAACGAAAATACTCAAAGAGTTCTGTTGAAAAATCACCCGATGTTTCCTTCGGGAACGTTTCTTCTTTTCTCTCAGGTTGAGTGTCCCCAATTAGCATTAGAGTCAGTACCACCCTATACATCGTTGAAATATAATTATAAATAAGAATATATATTTATATATATATATATATATATATATATAATATATATATATATATATATATATATATATATATATATATATATATATATATATATATTTTATATAATCGTGCCGATTAGGTAAAACTGGCCAATTAGCAAGAACTCATCTAAAATTAAGTCCTTTCTAAAATTTTCCTTATACGTTTAAATATATATTTTTTCATTTATGTTAATGTAAGAATTTATAATTTTGTACCAAGAGAAACTTTGAAAACCTACCTAACCTTATTACAACAAGCGCAATGTAATTTAGCTAACCAACTAAATATATTTTAGATACGTTAACATTAATTTAATAATAAACAAACACAATGAAATATATTTTTTCGTTATGTTCAGAATGATTTTTGCGAAATTATTCCATACACAAATTTTCACTTGTCTTATATGGCAAGTGAGCGTTGCTATTTAAGCAAAATCGCAAGTTTTACTAATCGGCACGACATATATATATATATATATATATGTCGTGCCGATTAGGTAAAACTTACGATTTTGGCTTAAATAGCAACGCCTCTTGCCATATAAGACAAGCGAAAATTTGTGTATGCAATAATTTGCAAAATCGTTCTGAACCTAAAGAAAAATATATTTCATTGTGTTTGTTTATTATTAAATTAATGTTAAAGTATCTAAAATATATTTAGTTGGTTAGGCTAAATTAAATTGCACGACATATATATATATATAGTATATATATATATATATATATATATATATATATATATATATATATATATATATATATATATATATATATATATATATATATATATATATTCGCTTTCCTATTCGGCAAAAACTGCGTTGCTATTTAAGCCAAAATCGCAAGTATTATTATTGTAACCACGAACGAGTGGTATTGAATCAGTGACAACACTGCGACTAGCCGAGGATTCGTACCCATGTCGTTTTGGCCCGCCTCATGGTAAGCGAAAATCACAACCCACAGGACAACGCAATCCTACAAGAATCAAGCATCCAGCAGAGCTAGATGGTGGTGTGGGTGCTTCTGAGCTAATTTCATTCTACTCCCCGTTTGGTGTACTAGCCTCCACGGGCCAAAACGACATGGGTTCGAATCCTCGGCTAGTCGCAGTGTTGTTGTTAATTCAATACCACTTGTTCGTGGTTACAATAATATAAAATACTGCTCGTGGAGGCTAGTACACCAAACGGAGAGTAGAATGAAATTAGCTCTCAGGCAGAATAGGTAAAACTTGCGATTTTGGCTTAAATAGCAACGCAGTTCTTGCCGAATAGGGAAAGCGAAAATGTGTGTATGCAATAATTTATTATTAAATTATTGAAAACTTATTTAAAATATATTTACTTAAGTTAGGCTAAATTAAATTGTGCTTGTTATAATATGGTTAGGTAAGTTTCCTAAGGTTCTTTTGGTACTAAATCATTAATTTTTACCTTAACATAAATGAAAAAACATATCTTCAAATGTATAAGAGAAAATAACAAAAAAAGGCACAATACCTTGACTGGAACAATACACAAAGAACCCGCATATAGAAGAGACTTTGTGTGACTTTGTAAATAGTCCAAGTCGGACCGAAACGTCGTCGTAAGCTCCTCTCTTCTATGTGCGGGTTATTTGTGAATAAGAGAAAATTTTAGAAAGGACTTAATTTTAAATGAGTTCTTGCTAATTGACCAGTTTTACCTAATCGGCACGACATAGTATGTCGTGCCGATTAGGTAAAACTGGTCAATTAGCAAGAACTCATCTAAAATTTAGTTCTTTCTAAAATTTTCTCTTATACGTTTAAAGATATATTTTTTTCATTTATGTTAATGTAAGAATTTATAATTTTGTACCAAGAGAAACTTTGAAAACCTACCTAACCTTATTACAACAAGAGCAATTTAATTTAGCCTAACCCAACTAAATATATTTTTGATACGTTAACATTAATTTAATAATAAACAAACACAATGAAATATATTTTTTTCGTTATGTTCAGAATGATTTTGACGAAATTATTGCATACACAAATTTTCACTTGTGTTATATGGCAAGGTGAGCGTTGCTTTTAAGCCAAATCGAAGTTTTACCTAATCGGCACGACATATATATATATATATATATATATATATATATATATATATATATATATATATATATATATATATATATATATATATATATATATATGTCGTGCCGAATAGGTAAAACTGGTCAATTAGCAAGAACTCATTTAAAATTAAGTCCTCTCTAAAATTTTCTCTTATACGTTTAAATATATATTTTTTCATTTATGTTAATGTAAAAATTTATAATTTTGTACCAAAAGAAACTTAGAAAACTTACCTAACCTTATTATAACAAGCGCAATTTAATTTAGTGCTTAAAAAATCTCTCGAACAATCAATGGAAGATGCAAAACAACCATGGGAGGGATTTTAAAGATAGCTCTTGGCGTTTCATGTTACATTTAACATATCAGAAGCTTGCAATGTTGCAGAAAAGAGGATGAAATCCGAGCAAACACGTTCAGAGTGAGCGTTTTTTGCTAGAATGAGGGAAGAAGGAAGCACTAGAGAATAAGTGCCCAGGCGTGCCAACCAGTGCCCAGTGCCTGGTGCTGAAAGGTTGAATATTTTTTAATACATTATAAGACCGCCAACCCACAAGCACTGACATTGTAGTGGCAGCGCGACGAGCGGAACATTAGTGGCGTGACAATTAAAAATTAAAAAAAAATCAAAGTTCTCTTTCATATTTAAAACTTTAGTGTTTTAAGAGCAGAATATTTGTCAAAATTTTCATATTTGGGAAAATATTCTTATTCTTATTCTTATTCTTATTATTATTATTATAATTATTATTATAATTATTATAATAATAATAATAACAATTATTATTATTATTATTATTATTATTATTATTATTATTATTATTATTATTATTATTATTATTATTATTATTATTATTATTATTATTATTATTATTATTATTATTATTATTATTATTATTATTATTATTTTACGATACTTTTAATGCAATTTTTTTATTCATGGCGCTTATGAAAAAATCTCAATATTGAACATATTTATTATGTTTCACGAGGAAGCAGTCAGAGCTGTGTGAAGATATCTTTGCCTTTGGCTGCCTGGTGGCGCCTCTGTAACCTGACAGACGGTGTACCTGGTCACTCCTTAACCATCTTGTCTAGGTTACGGGGCTTGCGCTTGTGTACTGCCTTTTTCACTATGGGTCTGGGATTTAATGGTAAATCATCATGACATTTTACACAGTACAGTATGCTGACTGTGAGACATTTTTGTTAAATGTCAAAAATGTGTCATTAAATTCCAACTAAAGATTATTTAGTCTGTTTCAACCCATCATCCGAATAACTGCGTCTCACTTTCACACAGTGTTTGGAGCCCATTTCTAAGATAGGTTGGGTTAGGTTGTGTTAGGTTAGATTAGATTAGGTTAGATTAGGTTAGGTTAGGTTAGGTTAGGTTAGTTTAGGTTAGATTAGGTTAGGTTAGGTTAGGTTAGGTTAGGTTAGGTTAGGTTAGGTTAGATTAGGTTAGGTTAGGTTAGGTTAGGTTATAAGATAAAAGACGACAATATAGCTAACCACCCATTGGACTATTTTCAAAACGGTGCCATATTGTCTGTGGTTAAGGGGACGGGGCGTTTTTATTTACGTCATTAACTATATTAGTCTTCATGATTAAATTACCGATGCATTGTTGATGACTTCTTCAACTGGCTCTTAAATATTCCCTGTGTGTATACATTGAATGACAGATGTCATGCGCAAGTTGTTGGAGTGGCTATGGTGTCTCCTCTGGGACCATGACTACCTAACGTATGTTTGTGTTATTATGTAAATATTTGGCTGGAAACCTATCCAACTTAGGTTAGGTAAGGTTCGTGAGGAAACAGGACAAGTGTCTCCTGACGAGGGTCTTAGGTGATGACCCGCCGTTGGAGCTTTTGGTCATCTGACCGAGGCCTTCCGCTGGCTTATCGGTTCACCCCTTCAAAAATTATGGTCATAGTTATAACCATTCAGAGCACTAGTGGTGGTGGTGTTAATATTACACTGTATAGGAAGGATATATTTACTGATTTGAGTTCCTCGTCCTTTCTTCACACTGCCTTTATCTCATGTCTTCATTTTTTCCTTCCTCTCTCCCACCCTTCCTCCCTCCTTTCATACCCTTCCTTTCTTCACCTAACATCTCTCCCTCACCACTCTCCCCTTCCCTCTCTCTCCCTGCACAAGATAGAGGCGACGTAATGTTGAGGAAGAATAGGTTCCGACGTGTAATGTGCCTCATGAATTTGTGTGTCAGGGAAAGAGAGAGAGAGAAAGAGAGAGAGAGAGAGAGAGAGAGAGAGAGAGAGAGAGAGAGAGAGAGAGAGAGAGAGAGAGAGAGAGAGAGAGAGAGCTGTAGACGAAGAGAAAAAGAGAGAAAGAAATCGACGGACAGACATATAGACAAAAACTTGTGAAACAAAGCAGTAGACTAGAAAGTCGACTCTGAGGCTCTGCTGAGGACTGTCTAGTACTGTTTCGAATGAGCCAATGAGAGTAAATCAGAAGGCTCTCTCCTTATCCAACACTCCACCCGGTCACTGCCGGCTTGAAAGGGTAAAACAACAAATCATATGATATTGAAAAACTGGTCATGCAATAATGGGAGAGATAATAATGATTGGAGAGCATGGGCAAGAACTATCTCTGTTGCTATGGTACTACTCATACTACAACTACTCTTGTGGAAACAAAAATTAACGTTACCCATTTTTCTTATTTGGGAGGACATATTCTTGAATGTCTCGTACCGTGTGTGCTCATAATAATGGCTGCTCGAATGTCAACACAAGACAGCAGCCTCACAGAAATCGACGTAATGGAAAACGAGTTTGCTCTTAATAGAGAAACAGGTCAGTTTGGGAAGTTATACTTGACAGCATTAATTTTATTTTATAGAATATATATTGGTTTATTTGTGAAGATTGTTTAGTTTATTCGGAAGGATATGCAGTATAACCTCAGCGGAAAGTAGTTTATTCCAAGGGCTATCGTGATTACTCACATTATCAAGGAACAACCTTCATAATGTTAGGAACCACGAAAGTGTTTGGAATAATTTTACTTTCCGCTGTGGTTATATTGAATTTTAAGATATTTCCTGTTTAATGGAAGCTTAGTGTATCTTGGAAAAATATAATATTTTCTTTTTCTTTTAAGTGAACCTCATTCACTAGGTTATCATCTGAAATACCAGTCAACCAGCCTGAGAAAATAGGGGTTGACTTACCTATTTGAATTCTTATGCTTATTAAGAAATCTGGTTAGTTCTTACATTCACATGTCTCACTCCTACATTGCTCTTATATCCCTGGTTTCCTTAGGAAAAATGTCAACAATATGGAAATTATTTCGAAAACGCCTAGCTGATTAATCTTAGTCAAACTTTTCAAATGTGGACCCCCGGTGTTCGTGATTTATTCGTACCAGAATGCTGTTCAAGTGCCGTTACCAAACGAATTTGTTCCATAAGGAATAATGTAAATTAGACTAGTCCTTTTAGACCCCCAAATATACACTTACAAAAGCACTTACAAAAATACACTTACATAATTGTTCGAGTTTGGAGCATCACGAACACCGGGGGTCCTACCTTATATGAGAAAACTGTTTAAAAAACTGACGTGTAAATGAATGAGACACTTGGGCATCTATATTGGACCGATAAGGCCACTGGTTGGCGAAACGTTTCCTCAGTAAAAACGTCTGCATAAGACTCACGAAATCGTAATGACACGATTGCAAACAAACTATACCACGGGTTGGGTTCGAACCCGCGGTCACAGAGTCTGAAAACTCCAGTGGCTTACGCGACGGTCTGGAGTTTTAAGACTCTGTGTCCGCGGGTTCGAACCCCACCCGTGGTATGGTTTGTCTGCAGAAGCGACTTTCTCTGAGAGATCACTATTAAGATATCTGAGAAAATAATCTCAGACATGTTGAATTATTTTATGGAATACCACCAGCTCTTCACCGAGAAGCAGTTTGGTTTTAGAAATAACACGGCAGTAGTAGCACCAGCAGCATCTATGACGTTGTTGACTGCCTATGTAAGTAAGCCAATCCGGCACTTATTGCAACTACTGGCGTAAACAAGGCATTTGACAGTCTCTGACACGATGGCCTAGTGTTCCCGACCACAGCTGGCCGGTGGACCCTCGGTTAACGAAAAAAAAATCATTGCAGAAGCCTGCTCAAGTGCCATTACCGAACGAATTTACGTCCTTAAGAAATAATGTCATGTAGGTTAGTCTATTTCAGACCCCCAAAACTACACTTCCACAAGAACTTACAAAATTATACTTACATAATTGCACGATTTCCGGGGTATTCGTTAACCGAGGGTCCACTTTTGACACACAATCTCTTTCTTCATCTACAAAACAGCAGTAGCATTCATACCTACAGCTGGAGATCCCAAAAGTTCATGTCTGCTCTGTTCTTTTCAACATCTACGTTAATGACCTAACCCAGTTCGAATATAGAGACACCATTATTACCTAATTTGCTGACCTTGTAATACATGTCGTGTCCTCCACACTAGCTGATAGAAATGACAAACACACAGAAAGCAATTATGAAGATCAGCGAAGAAATGATAAGAACGGCCAGCTGGGTGAGGAAATACAGAATTACCATCAACTCTTTTAAAGAACAAATCAGCACAATTTGATGTTACTCTGCAACGATAGAGAACAATGGAGGGACACTTCTATTACTATCAACAGTACAAATATCGTCTTGGGTTACGATACTGAGAAGCTGCTGAACTCAAATTCTCCATTGACAAAGAGTGACAATGTCCGTCTTTACTGTTTAGAGTCGGCCAGGCCGTGGCACAAGTCTAGAAACACCTCAAGAAAATGGTGATACACCCAATACTCGAATATCCATTCATGCTTTCCATGTCACTAACCAAATCCTGCATGATGAAACTCCAGAGTCCAGAACAGCTCCCTACCTTTTATCCCAAGTCCAAGAATACTGCATGATCTATCCGGAGATAATGAAAAGTGGATAATTCCTGATCCAGTCTATGTAGAGAATCAACAAATCTATCACTTCTGTCACACCCATGATCACCTGAACATGTGAACATGATGAAGCACACTGAGTCAGTCGAAGTCAGAACACCTTGCTTAGCAAGCACCAGGCAGTGAGTCACTCGTGCACTCACTGTGTTCCCGCATGCCTTCAGAGCAGCGACTTTCCATCACATGGATACCCACTGCATGTGCAAATATGCCCATGTGGAGAAAATTCTCCAAGAGAGGGGTATCAGCCCCCATCAGCCTTTTCAGCTCTTTCAACTGAGGGGCCCAACCCTCTCAGAGAGGGCAGTGGCGTCTTGTTTGCTTCCGCATCAAGTAATTGGAAGCAGATGCTTTACTAGCGTGTACCAGTCATGATCACGTGCACCACTTTGCAAGAGATCGGTGTTGCAACTCATGAAAGTAACTGAGTAATTAATCTCTGTACTGTGACAAGAAAGGTACAGGAAAACTCCTACGTCACTATATTTACATGTGGGACATTATTAGACTCTCAGTGATCGAGACACAGCATTCTGCATTGCTTCCTGTAGAAGTTTGGCAAGCAAAAGAAACAAGCTTGATTAACATTTTTTTGTGTGTCGGGAGACGCCCAGGGCACGCCAGGGCGTCGAGGGGCGTCAAAGATCAGATTGCTTTAAAACCTGCCAAGGGAAACATTAATGCCGGGATAACGAATAAAGAACAATGTTCCGTGCATAAAAGACAATCCACATTAGCGGTATATTACAGAGAAGTGTGCACAGCTTCCTGTAGTGACATTACTGTGAATTTAAAAGACTGAAGGACAATTAAGAGTACCGTGTGTATCGAGAACTCTTTTCATAGACTAACCGTGCACCGTAAGACACTAATTCTTCAATCAAGACACCGGATACCTGTCGAGTAGGTGCATCCAACACCTAAGCTCAAGTTTCAAGAACGAGGTAGGTTTTGATCTTACTTGTCATGCAGGGGACTGCGCAGTTCTTGTTGCAAGGGGTTCAAAATCTTCCATTAGTCGGTAGTGAGGTGTGGGCTTTTGAGCCCAAACAGGTAATAAGCAACAACACTCAGCTTTTGAGATATGCTGATAAAACGCCCTTTAGGGTAATTATATTTATACTTACTTGTCCCCTACAGCTAAGTGGCGGTAGAACACACTGGGTCACGTCGAAGGAGCTTTCTGGGTGCAGCTGCAGAAAGCTGACCCACCAACAAAGATAAGTACAGTATTTCCTGTGTTCCTATACAAATTGTTGGTGTTCTACAAATGTAATTTAACCACAGCCCATTTGCACTGCATGAATATGACAGCATATTGGAGATGAGGTTAGAAGAGAGCATTTTACAAAAAATCTGAAAAAAATCTGAAAAATGCTAGGCAATATTTTGCAGTTTACTGCAAGATATTGCTTAATATATTTGAGATTATTACAGATGATTGATTTATCTTCGTGAGTGGGATACTTATATTATTATATACGTCGTGCATTACCTCGTAATTATCTTATTAAAATTCGTCCCCCACTCTTCAGTGACAGACTGTTCAAATCTCTTTAATTTCGTATCTACAAAAGTTGCAATTTTTTAAGCCACTTTCCTAAATCATATAGGAGTAGTAGAACGGTTTTTATGAGCCAAAAATAGAGGCCCATTGCATAAAAGCTTCGAGAGAAGAAGCGTTAAGACACAAAAGTCCAGAAATCAGTTATGCCAGATGAAGTAACGTTAGAGGCAACAGTAAGACCTAAGTCTTACACACACACACACACACACACACACACACACACACACACACACACACACACACACACACACACACACACACACACACACACACACACACACACACACAGCCCCGGTGGTCTGGTGGCTAAAGCTCTCGCTTCACGCACGGAGGGCCCGGGTTCGATTCCCGGCGGGGCGGAAACATTTCGAAGTGTTTCCTTACACACACACACACACACACACATACATACAACAGGCCTATTGTCTCATCGACATGTGCCTAGGACAAAATGGTAACTAACACACACACACGCACCACACACACACACATACACACACACACACACACACACACCACCACACACACACACACACAAACACACACACGCACACACACGAACACACACACACACACGCCCCACACACACACACACACACGAACCACGCACACACACACACACACACACACACACCACACACACACACACACAGATAGCTTTAAGACGAGATATGATAGAGCTCATGGAGCAGGGAGAGAGAGAAAACCTAGTAGCGATCAGTGAAGAGGCGGGGCCAGGAGCTGAGTCTCGACCCCTGCAACCACAATTAGTTGAGTACAATTAGGTGAATACACATACACCACACACACACACACACACACACATATATACACCAACAAAAAAAGAATTTTGATGAGCTGGAGAGAGGAGACAGAAGAGAAGCAAGAGACTACATAATAGGAACACTTCAGTCTGAAGGTCCGAAGGTAGTAATTGCAGTAATGTATAACTCACCACAGAATAGCAGGAGGCCAAGGTAAAAATATTATGAGAGTAACAAATCGATGGTTGACACTGGTGGAAGTTGCCAGAAGGGCTGCTGATTGTGGGTGATTTCAACCACAAAGAAATTGACTGGGAGAATTTCGAGCCACGTGAGGGCCCAGAAACGCGAAGAGCTAAGATGTTGGAGGTGGTACTGGAAAACCTCATGTACCAACATGTAAGGGACACTACCAGAGAGAGAGGAGAGGACGAACCAGGAGGACTGGACCTAGTATTCACCTTGAGTAGTACAGATATTGAGGACATCACATATGAAAGACCCCTCGGGGCCAGTGACCACGTGGTTCTGAGCTTCGAATACATAGTAGAGTTACAAGTGGAGAGGGAAGCAGGAAGGGCAGGACGAATGAAGCCAAACTACAAGAGAGGGGACTACACAGGCATGAATAATTTCCTGCATGAGGTTCAGTGGGACAGAGAACAGGCAGGGAAGTCAGTAAATAAGATGATGGAATATGTGACAACAATATGCAAGGAAGCTGAGGAAAGATTTGTACCCAAGGGTAACAGAAATAACGAGGCCAGGATGAGCCCGTGGTTCACCTAAAGGTGTAGAGAAGTCAAAACCAAGTGTGCTAGAGAATGGAAGAAGAATAGAAGGCAAAGGACCCACGAGAATCAGGAGAACAGTCGTAGAGCCAGAAATGAATATGCTCAGGTAAGGAGGGAGGTCCAACAACAATACGAAAATGACATAGCAGCGAAAGCCAAATCTGACCCGAAGCTGTTGTACAGCCACATCAGGAGAAAAATTACAGTCAAGGACCAGGTAATCAGGCTAAATAAAAGAAAGGCACAATACTGGAACAATAAACAAATAACCCGCACATAGAAGAGAGGAGCTTATGACTACGTTTCGGTCCGACTTGGACCGACTTGTATGTGCGGGTTATTTGTGTATAATCTGGCTAAGGAAGGAAGGAGGGAAGATCACAAGAAACGACCAAGAAGTATGTGAGGAGCTCAACATGAGATTCAAAGAAGTATTCAGAGATACAGAAGGGACTCCAGAAAGATGGAGAGGTGGGGTATACCATCAAGTGTTGGATACAATGCAGACAAACGAGGAGGTGAAGAGGCTGCTAAGTGAGCTAGATACCTCAAAGGCGATGGGGCCGGATAACATCTCTGCATGGGTCCTAAGAGAGGAAGCAGAGGTGCTCTGTGTACCATTAACAACAATCTTCAACAAATCTTTCGAAACAGGACGGCTACCTGAGGTATGGAAGACAGCAAATGTTGTCCCAATTTAAAAAAAAAAAAAAGAGACAGACACGAAGCATTAAACTACAAGACCAGTGTCGCTGACATGTATAGTATGCAAAGTCATGGAGAAGATTATCAGGAGAAGAGTGGTGGAGCACCCAGAAAGGAATGAACTTATCAACGACAACCAGCACGGTTTCAGGGACGGGAAATCCTGTGTCACAAACCTACTAGAGTTCTATGACAGAGTGACAACAGTAAGACAAGAGAGAAAGGGGTGGGTAGATTGCTTTCCTTGGACTGTAAGAAGGCTTTTGAGACAGTTACACACAATAGATTTGTGCAAAAGTTGGAGGGCCAGGCAGGTATAACAGGGAAGGCACTGCATTGGATCAGGGAATACCTGTCAAGAAGACATCAGCGAGTCATGGTACGTGACAAGGTGTCGGAGTGGGCACCTGTGACGAGCGGGGTTCCGCAGGGGTCAGTCCTAGGACTGGTGCTGTTTATGGTATATGTGAACGACATGACGGAAGGAATAGATTCAGAAGGGACCTTTTTGCAGATGATGTGAAGTTAATGAGAAGAATTCAAACAGAGGAGGACCAGGAAGGACTACAAACGGATCTGGACAATCTGCAGGCCTGGTTCAGAAACTGGCTCCTGGAGTTCAACCCTACCAAGTGCAAAGTCATGAAGATTGGGGAAGGGCAAAGAAGACCGCAGATGGAGTACAGTCTAGGGAGGCCAGAGACTACAAACATCACTCAAAGAAAAGGATCTTGGGGTGAGTATAACACCGAGTACATCTGAGGCGCACATCAACCAAATAACTGCTGCAGCATATGGGTGCCTAGCAAACCTAAGATCAGCATTCCGTTATCTCAATAAGGAATCGTTCAGGACCCTGTACACCGTGTACATCAGGCCCATATTGGAGTATGCAGCACCAGTTTTAAGAAAGCGCAAAGGTTCGCAACGAGACTAGTTCCGAAGCTAAGGAGAATGTCCTACGAGGAGAGGTTAAGGAAAATCGTCCTGACGACACTGGAGGACAGGAGAGATACGGGGAATATGAAAACGACATTTAAAATACTGAGAGGAATCGATAAGGTGGACAGAGACAGGATGTTCCAGAGATGGGACACAGCAACAAGGGGTCACAATTGGTAGTTGAAAACTTAGATAAATCACAGGGATGTTAGGAAGTATTTCTTCAGTCATAGAGTTGTCAGAAAGTGGAATAGTCTGGAACGTGATGTAATGGAGGCAGGATCCATACATAGCGTTAAGAAGTGGTATGATAAAGCTCATGGAGCAGAGAGAGTTACCCAGTAGCGACCAGTGAAGAGGCGGGGCCAGGAGCTGTGACACTACCCCTGCAACCACAATTAGGTGAGTACAACTAGGTGGGTACACACACATACATATTCACCAGTCAAGTAAATATATCACACCAAATTGCAAATCGTTTTAGTAAATATAATTTTTGATTACACTGGAATTTCTCTTTCAACACCAATGCTTAAGTTGGGTCTTTGTTAAGATAATTTCTAAAGAAAGTACATAAAATATTAAACCGACTTACCTTTACTATTTACTTTGTTAAATGTTCCATCAGCGACAAACAGGATTTAATTAAATTTAATTAATTAATTTAATTAATTATATTAAATTTAACGTAATTAATTTAAAGATTTAATTAGATATTCGTCTGATACGGTTGCGGTCACAATAGAGCTCCAGATCAAGTATTTTGTCCACACATCTGAGACACACAGGACACTTTGTCGTTTGCTTGAATGTAAACTGATATTCTTATATAATATTAAATATTCGGAGTCATTATTTATAGAATGGTTAATAAATTGAGTTTAAAGCCTCTTCACCACCACTACTCACCGTATATATACTGAGAGACATCATATACCTCTTGGTGTTTATGTGCATTGATCACGAATAGAAAATTAAATTAATTTAATTGTATATATATATATATATATATATATATATATATATATATATATATATATATATATATATATATATATATATATATATATATATATATATATATATATATATATATATATATATGTTGTTCAGAAATACTAATAACAAATGTATTCCAATGGATAACCGATAACAATCAACAGGAGTCTAAATCTAACACAAAGTAAGTATCAAAATTACTCATAAAATATGTACAACCATGCAGAACAACCACTGTGAAAAAAGACAGAGAATTTCAAGCGCTTTCGTGATATGTCACACTATCAAAAAACAATTCAGCTATACTGTATTATATATTTCTCAAGATAACCAGAGTTATCTTCATATTTATAAGTATTATTTCACTGTTATGCTTCAATACTTTCATATTTTATAGTTCCGCTTTTATCCTTTATACATATTTACATTATTTTCTTATTTAAAGCTATGAATTTTTTTTCTCTCTACTTAATATTGTTTGCCATAGTTTCAGTTACTTTATTAACTAATATTTTTTGTAACTACCTTTTCTAGCTATAAATATCTGTCTAAAATTTTAATTCGTATTTAAATTTTTATTTTATACTTTATTATTATTTCTTATACCATACGATTCTAATTATTTTGCATAACTGCCCTTTAAAAGTATTTTTAATACATCAAATTTTATTCTTTACTGTTCTCAGTGCCTTTCAGTGTTATTTTTCCTTCATTTTTCAAGAATTTGTTTCATACTATCCCGGATTACTTACTATAGTTAACTTATTATTGATAACAATCTACCCAATATTTAGGTATCCACGAAAGGGAATCTTTAAGAAGTTGCCTGATTTTTTTCTACTTCCTCCAACTTTTCAATATTTTTTCCTTATTACTCGAGAACGCCTCTACCAATCGGCTTCAAATTTTCAAAACTTGTGGACGGTAACAAAGAAAAAATTCTTGAAACAATTAGCCTGTCCACGTGCCCTATGATCGAAGTTGTTGAATCTATTCTCATTATCCTGGAATGGCTCGGATAGCTTCCCAAACATAGATACGAACGTTCAGAAAGGTGACAAATTATTCGACGATGACTGATACTGAAATTCAGATATGGAGGAGCAAACTGGATCATTTTATGTTTAAAATAATGTTTCCTGTTAAATCATAGCAAATAATTTTCAGTTCATCTCTTCTAAATGGCTTCAGTAATTAATGGCTGAAGTATCTCAGAGACAGAATAGTGCCTATTAAGTTTCGTTTGCGTGCAAACAAATTTGATGTAAAATAGTGAAAAAGGGATCTTGGAATTGCTGGAATCCGTGCCACAGCTGGAGAATTACTTATCTGATCGGTTTCGCTTTACTATATGCTATGCCTAGCCAGCCTGATTAGCTTTGCTGATATAATGCTGATGATATATTGATTCACACCACCGGATTCTCCAATGCCCAAAAAATTCTTAATCAAGTACTAGCCGCGTGTCAGGACCTAGGGTTGATTATCTCTACTGAGAAAACAAAGGTACCCAGGAGGCATCCTCCTCGACAGTTCGCCGGATCCAGTTGCATGATGGGTCTCGACTAGAATATGCAACCAAATACAGGTATCTAGGGTTTGAGGTCCCATTACTTGGACTTGTTGAGACAAGATCTTGTCACCAATGCAAAGAAAGGGTGAGAGCACCTAGAATTTCATAGGTTTTCATCCCAGGTATGGTGTTAATGTTAAAATTGTTAAAATGATGTATTTTGCTGATATTAGATCGTTGGTTGATTATGTCGCACCACTACTTGCTCTTGCGTCAGACTGGAAGCCTGGAGGCTTGATAAACTGGAGAACGAAGCAATGAGGATCATCCTGGGATGCCCTCTTACTGCCAAATTATTAAACGTGAGGAAAGAACTTGATAACCCAAGCATTAGAGATTGTGCCAATAGAAGAAATGTCCTCATTTGGGACCAATATACTTAGGAAATCTTATTCAAACCCTTGCACAGAAGCCCTCCAATTTTTTCTCAGCACTGGTGAACGCTCCTCCAAATGGATCGTAAAAACTGAAAATGATCTCCGCATGAACCAAATACATGATCGTTCAAGACTCTGTACACAATATACGATAGGCCCATACTGGAGTATGCAGCACCAACCCACACCTGATCAAGCACGACAAGAAATTAGAGAAAGTGCAAAGGTTTGCAACAAGACTAGTCCCAGAGCTAAGAAGATTGTCCTACGAATAAAGGTTAAGGGAAATCGGCCTGACGACACTGGAGGACGGGAGGGTTAGGGGAGACATGATAACGACATATAAAATACTGCGAGGAATAGATAAGGTGGACAGAGACAGGATGTTCCAGAGAGGGGACACAGAAACAAGGGGTCACAATTGGAAGTTGAAGACTCCTATGAGTCAAAGGGATATTAGGAAGTATTTCTTCTGTCATAGAGTTGTCAGGAAGTGGAATAGCCTAGAAAGTGACGTAGTAGAGGCAGGAACCATACATAGTTTTAAGACGAGGTTTGATAAAGCTCATGGAGCAGGGAGAGAGAGGACCTAGTAGCAATCAGTGAATAGGCGGGGCCAGGAGCTATGAATCGACCCCTGCAACCACAAAGAGGTGAGTGAGTACACACACACACACCAGGAGCTGAGACTCGACACCTGCATTCACATATAGGTGAGATAGGTGAGTAAACATATACACACACTTACACTTCCATTATCTCTCTCTCTCTCTCTCTCTCTTTCTCTCTCTCTCTCTCTCTCTCTCTCTCTCTCTCTCTCTCTCTCTCTCTCTCTCTCTCTCTCTCTCTCTTTCTCAATTTATTTCCCATTTTTTTGCGAGTTCTTTGTTTTCCAGAGCAGCCATTGTGCCGTCAGTGAGGCGTTGCGCACACCTCCTGTCATATTATCAACGGCAAGCAGAAAATGATGAGGTAAAAGGATGACGACAAAGGGGTAGACCGGTAAGCCAGTGGAAGGCCTCGGTCAGATAGCCAAAAGCTCCAGTGGCGCGTCATCATATGATTAAGACCAACGCCAAGAAACACTTGTCCTGTTTCCTGACGAACCTTACCTAACCTAACCTAACCTAACCTAACCTAACCTTACCTAACCTAACCTAACCTAACCTAACCTAACCTAACCTAACCTAACCTAACCTTACCTAACCTAACCTTACCTAACCCTAACCACCAACCTAACCTTACCTAACCTAACCCAACCTAACCTAACCTAACCTAACCTAACCTTACCTAACCTAACCTAACCTAACCTACTAATAGTAATACCACCATTACTAAAAGTAATACCAATATCATTACCAGTAATACTACTATTATTAATAGTAATAACCACTATTATTAATAATAATTCTACTGCCGCTAGGAGTAATACATCTACCACTAACAGTAATACCACTATTATTAACAGAAATACCACTATTACAAACAGTAATACCACCACCACTACAAGTAAAACCTCTCTTACTATTTGTAATACTTCTGTTTCTAACAGTACTACCACTACCAAAGTACTTCTATTACTACTAATAATACCATTGTTACTAATAGTACTACCACTACTACCGAAGTACTTATGTTACTAATAATAATACCATTGTCACTAATAGTATCACCACAACTACCAATAGCAACACCATTACTACCAACAGCAATACCACTGTTACTAATAGTAATACCATTGTTACTAATAGTACTAACACTACTACCAATAGTATTACCACTTTTATTACTAATAATATCAATACAACAAAAGGTAGCACCAATGTTTACATTAATATTAAATAGTCAAGACGATATATATTATTCAAAAAGTTACCTGGAGAAAAAGCTAAACACATAGGGGCTCACACAACATCTAGAGAATGATAGGTAACCGTGTTTGATCCAAGGAAAGGGAGACAGCTCCGGTTACATGGATCAAGAGCCCTGAGCAGCATCAAGGACATGAGAACAACAGCGACTCATCGCTGGGGCTCCAGACACTCATCACTTATATTCCTCTTATTTATTCGATTTTTGTATAATAATTTCGTAAATAATTGACGATGCAAAATTTTGTTTGAGAATTTTAGCTAGCTAGCTAGCCAACTCTAGCTAGTTCTATCTCACTGGCTCTCTGTCTGTCTGTCTGTCTGTCTCTCTGTCTGTCTGTCTGTCTGTCTGTCTGTCTCTCTCTCTCTCTCTCTCTCTCTCTCTCTCTCTCTTGTCTGTACGCACCTACTTGTGGTTGCAGGGGTCGAGTCATAGCTCCTGGCTCCTGTCGGTCTGTCTGTCTGTCTGTCTCTCTGAAATGAAATGTGCTAGAAGGGATTATTTGTAAGAATTTATCACAGGCCAGAAGAATCATGAACCTACTAACTTTTGAAAAAAGTCCTCAGTTACTATGCGTTATCTGGCTTGGTACTTTGTCCCAGAATTCGTACGTTCGAGCTTCCTCTGTCCTGAGATAAACATTTGCAAATATATCGCTTGTTCGGCGAATTATAAGCATTCACGAATACGAATATTGAGAAAGCCTTATGTCCATCACTATGATCAAAAATATATGACTTGGACCAGGAGCAGCGGTCACTAACCCGCGGGTTTAGTGCCAAATTCGGTTCTTTACCTGATTGTATGTGACGTTTGAGGTTGAGTCAGAAATGAAGGATCTTTAGACTTCACAGAAAGGTTAATTTACCAACACGAAACGATCATGATAGTCAATGCATAAATATAGTGTGATCATTCATTGGCTAATTATATTAATAATGTGGCTGATATTTTATGATGTGCAGAATTATAACCAAATGATTGGTGGCTTATATTCAGTGTATATACACTGATAGCCAAATAACAAGAGGTGTGATTCATAGTTTATATATATATATATATATATATATATATATATATATATATATGTCGTGCCGATTAGATAAAACTGGTCAATTAGCTAAAACTCATCTTAAATTAAGTCCTTTCTAAAATTTTCTCTTATACGTTTAAAGATATATTTTTTTCATTTATGTTAATGTAGAATTTATAATTTTGTACCAAGAGAAACTTTGAAAACCTACCTAACCTTATTACAACAAGCGCAATTTAATTTAGCCTAACCCAACTAAATATATTTTAGATACGTTAACATTAATTTAATAATAAACAAACACAATGAAATACATTTTTTCGTTATGTTCAGAATAATTTTGGCGAAATTATTGCATACACAAATCTTCACTTGTCTTATATGGCAAGGTGAGCGTTGCTATTTAAGCAAAATGCAAGTTTTACCTAATCGGCACGATAATATATATATATATATATATATATATATATATATATATATATATATATATATATATATATATATATATATGTCGTGCCGATTAGGTAAAACTGGTCAATTAGCAAGAACTCATTTAAATTAAGTCCTTTCTAAAATTTTTCTTATACGTTTAAAGATATATTTTTTCCATTTATGTTAATGTAAGAATTTATAATTTTGTACCAAGAGAAACTTTGAAAACCTACTCAACCTTATTACAACAAGCTCAATTTAATTTAGCCTAACCCAACTAAATATATTTTAGATATTAACATTAATTTAATAATAAACAATCACAATGAAATATATTTTTTTCGTTATGTTCAGAATGATTTTGGCGAAATTATTGCATACACAAATTTTCACTTGTCTTATATGGCAAGAAGAGCGTTGCTATTTAAGCCAAAATCGCAAGTTTTACCTAATCGGCACGACTTATATATAATATATATATATATATATATATATATATATATATATATATATATATATATATATATATATATATATATATATATATATATATATATATATATATATATATATATATATATATATATATATATATATATATATATATATATATATATATATATATATATATATATATATATATATACTCCAACTCCAGCCTTGGCACACGCCTCGACCCACAGACCATCCGCATTGGTGTTGCCCTTCGACTTGCCGCCCCTATTCTCGCCGAACACAGGTGTATTTGTGGCAGTGAAGCAGCAGACTGATTCGGTACCATGGTCTGTGTGTCGTAAATCCGAGGGAAAGATTGCAAGACATGAAGAGGTTAATAACATTATCAAGAGGAGCCTCACAACAGCCGGATGCCCAGCAGTAAGGGAACCACCCAACTATGCAGATCTGATGGCAACCAAAAGCGTCCAGATGGTATCACCCTTCAAGCCTGGACAGACGGCAAGCAGGTGGAGTGGGACTACACATGTGCATCTACCTTGGCTGATACCTATCTCCAGTACACCAGGGAGGAAGGAGGGGCTGCTGCCACTTCAGGGAGTCCCAGAAGTCGAGAAAATATGGAGAACTTGCCCATCATTATATGTTTGTTCCCATAGGCTCAGAGACCCTTGGCTCATGGGAAAGAGTGCATCTAAGTTCCTCAAGGAGCTGGGCAAAAGACTCAACAGGGTAACTAGGGATCCCAGGGCAGCTAGTTTTCTGTTCCAGCGACTCAGCGCTGCTGTTCAGAGGGGTAATGCATGCTGTATTCTGGCACGCGCACCAGCTCGGAAGAGCTGGATGAGATTTTCGCATTATAATCAGTGACAAAGATGTAACAATATGTACTAGACATGTATCTCACCTCGTGTACTGTATATGCCATCTTTATATCAACAATGTATCTCTCAAATCTTTGTACCATATTATGTAATAAAAATATATATATATATATATATATATATATATATATATATATATATATATATATATATATATATATATACGCCTTAGACCACTGGGATATATGTGGTGTGGACGCTCTAAGCTAATTTCATTTACTCCGTTTGGTGTACTAGCTCAACAAGCAGTAAATTATATTATTGTACCCACGAACGAGTGGTATTGATCAATAAAAACACTGCACTCGCCACCACTCGATCGTGGGTACAATAATATAAAATACTGCTTGGTGAGCTAGTACACTAAACAGGGAGTAGAATGAAATTAGCTTGGAGGCGTCCACACCACCGTAAGTCCTGGGTAGCGAGTACAACATCCAGTTCTACTGAATGCGCTACTCTTAAGGATTGGGACTCATTCGCCGCCTGGCCCTCACGCTGAGTGGTTCTCTTGTTGCTGACTCCTGGCGGACAACGAGAGTTACTGATTTTCAGTAATATGGCGTCTGGTGGAAGGAGGAGGATAAACACCGTGTGTGTTGAGATTTTTGCAGGGGC